>JXCR01141633.1:52798-63558 GCA_002079205.1 Phalaenopsis hybrid cultivar
TTTCATATTGATTCATATCCTTGTTCCTCATATTTCTTTCTAGATCCAATTTTTTTCTATTGATTTTATCAATTTGCATATTAATACCATCCTTAAAATTTATAAGAAATGGATCTTTATATGATAATTCAAGATCTCCCAAATTTTGAATCAGATTCTTTCTAGATAATTCAGATTCTATATCAATAACTTCTATGTTACTCTTCTGTTTCAAATTATCTTCCAATTCTTCAAGAATTTCTTCCATTGATCTTTCAATTTCCTTGTCTTTATCTCTCAACTCAAAGCTTTTTTGAAACAAATCCTCAAATTCTCTTCTAAATATAAGTTCAATAATTTTAAATTTCTCATAGCTCATTTTCTTAGGAAAAATCTCTGGTGGGTAACTGTTAATTGCATTAATAATCTGCCCCAGCATTAGAATCTCATTCATTTTGTTTGTATACCACGGAATATGCCATTTAGTGACTTTGAATAACTCTTTCATAGGAGATCTTTTACTGATTTCATCATTCAATTCAGATTCATCTTGTGATTGAGTCGAATACAAAGATATAGAGACTGGTGGTGTATATCAATTCACCAAATAGATAGGCTTTAAAATTGTATAAGGTAAATTCATTTTAGGGTCATGAGATTTTTCAACAGATGGAATTAAAAGTTTACTATTTTGTTAACGTCCATCATTTCACACCTCTCTTGAACATACATACAGTCTTCTTTAAACAATAATTTTGACTCATCATGAAAGTCCATTTCGATCTCATCTGTTAACTTACTCTCAAAACTTTTCTGGAAATGGTTCTTACTTTGATAATCAATTTCATCCATCCGAAAACAATCATCATTTCTCTCGGCTGGATATTTCATAGCCTTTAAAACATCAAAAGTGGTTTCATGGTCATTAATATTCATAGTTAACTTTCCTTTTTGCACATCTATCATAGCTTGTCCAGTAATAAGAAAAGGTCTCCCAAAAATAATGGGAATATTTTTATCTTCCTCCCTATCTAATATAATAAAGTCCATAGGAAAGATAAATTTATCCACTTTAAAAAGCACATCTTCTATAATTCCTTTTGGATAAATAATAAATCGATCAGCTAACAGAAGGGTTACAGTAGTGGGAGAAATATCGGCAAAACCTAACCTTTTAAATATAGATAGAGGCATCACATTAATGCTCGATCCTAAATCACATAAAGCTTTTCCACATAATCTTTTTCCAATTACACAAGGAATTGTAAAGCTACAATGATCTTTAAGTTTCCGAGGAAAATTTTTCTGAAGTATAGCGCTGCACTCCTCACTTAGTGCAACTGTCTCGTAATCCCCAAATTTCCTTTTCTTGTTTAATATCTCCTTCATAAATTTTGCATAACTTGGCATCTGTTTCAAAGCTTCAGCGAAAGGAATATTTATCGTTAACTTCTTAAGTACGTCCATGAACTTTGAAAATTTTTTATCCAACTCATGTTGTCTAAGTCTTTGAGGAAATGGAGGTGGTGGTCTTTCCAAATTGATTTTAGTTGGAGATATTAATTTTTCCAGATCCTTAGAAACATGTTCTTCAGGTCTTTTAGTTTCCTTTGTTTCTCTCACAACATTTTTCTCTTTTCTAACCACATCCTCTATCTCTCTTCCACTTTTTAATTGGACAGCTTCTACTTGTTCATTAGTGTTCTCTTTATGGTTGATCTCAATGTTGCTAGGAAGTGTTCTTTGGGGTCTATTGCTAAGTAAATTAGCAATTTGTCCCAGTTGATTCTCTATGTTCCTAATCGCAGCATTTTGACTTTGCAACTGGTTTCCCATTTGCAATACCACTTCTTCCATAGACATCTTCTTATTCTCAAATTGTTGATCATTGTTAGAGTCCGGTGGATATGAAGGTCTATAGTTTGTGTTCCCCAGATTATTCTAATTCCCATTAGGATTTGCATGATTATTTTCCCGTTGTTGGTTTCCATCATCAGTAGTATGATTCCGGTTAAAATTAGGATGGTTCTTCCAACCTGTGTTGTAAAAGTTAGAATATGGGTTGTTTATGGTTTTTAAAGTCTCATATGATAAGTTAGAATCAATCATATGCCCCAATGAACTTTCCTCACTTACTGGAGTAAATTGAGTTTAGTTCATGTCGGCGTTATTTCGGGTTGGTTTGTGGGGTTGCCTGTAAGAAGTTGTCGGAAGGACTTTGAAGTATGAAATGAAACTGACCTCATATTTTTCATAGTTTAAAAAGAAAGAGCACTGTACCTCAAATCCTGTATCTATCACAAAGGATAAACACAAAAATTGAGGATGAGGCTCTATCAAATAAACTAAGAAAAGTATGACGTCTGTTTGGTCTGCGAAACCTTTATATTTGCCGACAAGTTTTCCTATTTAATATAAAGGATTAAATAAGTTTTATATTAAGCTGGGTTCGGACATGCTTCCTATAAGGGCAAGCCCCTATAGTTAATTAACAATTAAATTACTAAAGCCACCTAAGAAGACTCTCAATAAAAATCAAGAAATAATATCTTCAAAGAATTTCAAAGGGTAGGGTTCTTCAACAAAATCGGACGTAGAGGTGTGAAAGGGGATTGGTTCAAATTTCGAACATTTTATTGTAGAATCCAAAGGACGAAGAACTAGGGGGATGTCATGGATCCAAAGACGAACCTCGGTGACTTCCCAAGGTATCCTAACGTTTGGCTTCAGTTTTGAGGAGAAATATTTAAGTGTTTCATCCTGCCAATTTTTTAGTTAGGGCTTACATTCGTGTGAAATGATCACACAAATAGTCTGAAAGATGTGAGGATTTAGGTCGTGACAAACGACAACCTCGGAATCCTAAAACGAGTTAGGGCTTGATGTGAGGATTTAGGTCGTGACAAACGACAACCTCGGAATCCTAAGACGAGTTAGGGCTTAGTACAACAGAGCTATACAAAGGCCTAAAGATGAGGTGAGGATTTATGTTGCATAAGCAGACAACCTCAAAATCCTATGGCTTGGTTGTTTAATTGCAGGGCTATGCAAAGGCCTAAAGAGAATCCTAAGACGAGTTAGGGCTTATATTGTATAGCAGGGCTATGCAAAGGCCTAAAGATAAAATCTCGAAATCCTAAGATGAGTTAGGGCTTATATTATATAGCAGGGCTATACAAAGGCCTAAAGATAAGTCCTAAGACGAGTTAGGGCTTATATTGTATAGTAGGGCTATGCAAAGGCCTAAAGATAAGGTGATTTACGTTGCATAAGCAAGCAACCTCGAAGTCTTATGGCTTTGTTGTTTAAGTCTAAAGAATGAGTTAGGGCTTATATTATATAACAGGGCTATACAAAGGCCTAAAGATAAGGTGAGGATTTATGAGTTAGGGCTTATATTGTATAGCAGGGCTATACAAAGGCCTAAAGATAAGGTGAGGATTTATTTTCATAAGCAATCAACCTCGAAGTCCTATGGCTTTGTTGTTTAATTCTAAGGAAGGAAGATTGGTTTAGCTGGGGGACCTTGAAGTCCTATGGCTTTGTTGTTTAAGTCTAAGGAAGGAAGATTGGTTTAGCTGGGGAGACTAGGTTTTCCTATTGAAGATGGTCGTGCTGCCCACCATGCTAGCTCCAAGCTCCTTGCCGCGACAAGTTTGTCTGTGTCAAGTTATAATATCAAATCAGGTGGCCCTATGGTTGAGTTCTTTAAATTTTATGAGGGCATATTAAAGTTGATTAGAGCGACACCGGTTAGGATCCTACAGGTCCCTCGTTCCGGCACCACTATTTTCTATTGGATTCACTTAGTCCAAATGAACTTACTAATGTTCCCTCGTTCCGGTATCACTATTTTCTATTAGATTCACTTAGTCCAAATGAACTAACTAAACCCAACTTAATGGATTCCATAATTTCATTTAAACAGTGGGAAGCCTCGTTAGCAACCGTAGGTTACCTCCTCCAAGGGATTCCCGATCATCCAATAGAGACATCTTAATTTAGTTGAAGTTGTGGTTTCATGTGATGTTTGTGATTAAATTTTGAGTTGTTTTATATATTGAATGTTGTGGCGGAGAATTTTATCTTGGTTGATTTTAGTTTTGGTATGGGTTATGATTATGGTTAACATGCAAGTTTATGCAAGCATGAAATATGTAAGGGAAAGGCAGAAAAAAAGACGGTACTATAAACTGTAAAAGCGTACCTGGCGAGTCTTCTCGTTCCACCACCTCAAACTTAAAATGCATGTTAAGGCAGTTTATGAAGAGCATGAAAGGTAAGATTTTGGTAATTTTCCTAACCCTATGTCATATCATGGTGAGTCCTTAAAAGTTTAATTAAGGTGATTTTTAATTTTCCTAACCCTATGTCATATCTTGGTGAGTCCTTAAAAGTTTAATTAAGGATGATTCTAACCCTATGTCATATCTTGGTGAGTCCTTAAAAATTTTAATTAAGGATGATTTCATTAAGCCAATTTTCCCAACCCTATGTCATATCTTGGTGAGTCCTTAAAAGTTTAATTAAGGATGATTTCATTGAGCGACTAACCCTTATGTCATATCTTGGTGAGTCCTTAAAAGTTTAATTAAGGATGATTTCATTGAGCGAAGCCATATTAAGTTTAATAAGCCCGAGGTATCCAACAAGTTAGAAGGGGGAAGCATGTCCATGCCTCCCTCTCACCAACTGGTGAAAAGCCTCAAGTCCATTTATACTTATTATGTTACTTAATGGTTCATCCTGTAAATACCCTTATTACTCAATGAACCCTGATGTCTCAATTATCCCTAAGAATAGGGTAATTATCATTTATCATTTAATTTGAAAATTATGTGGGTGAAGACCCTTAAAGGGGCAAGTTAGTGTAATTTGAACACTTAGCCAAATTTTTATCCTAATTGGGCTTAGTGGTGTTTCAAAGATGTTTGGTTATGTTTATTTCTCTAATCTTTGTTTAATCTATTTTATATTTAGCCTAAGTCATCACTAAGCCCTTAAGACCTAGGTGAGTGTCTTAGTTAGTTTTGAAAAGGGTTAAGCTTTAAGTGGTCATGAATCATGATTTGCATTTTATTTGAAAATCAGGGTAGGGGTATTAAATTTATTAATTATTGACTTCAAAAGTCATACCCATAAGTCCAAGATCATTTAATTTTAATAAACTTCCAAATTTTAATAACTTAGAAATTTATTAATCTTAATTAAGAGAGTGAGATTGGTTTCGACCAATTAAACCCCTTTATGTTTCAAACATCAAATAAATTGATTAAGATCAGAGGTTACACATTCCCCTCTTTGAATTAAGCCTAAATGTTAATTAAGGCTAAATTTCTAAAATTACACATTTGCTCCTAAGGCTCGAACACTTCATAATTTGTCAAATTCATTTCAAATGACTTTGAAATTTTTATCCTACCTCATGCATGGGTCAATTGAGACATCAGAGGAGAAAATGTGATTTTTTCAAAATTTAATTTAATTTATATAATTATTTTAATGCAAAAAAATAGGATTTTTCAAAGAAAATTCCAAACTTGACCAAGGTAAATTATAATCCCTTGAAATTTTTACTGGAGGTAGACCTAGACCAGAGGAGCCTTTGGATCAAATTTCACAATTTTTTATATTCTTTGTGATTTATTAGAATAATTTTAAGTTATGGGTTATTTAATAAAAATAAAATATTTTAAGTGGTGAAAATTAAGTTTTTTATTCTTCAAAAATCTCCCTAAGTTCAGAGAACTCAGAGGAGCAAATTTTATTTTTTTTATTTTTGTTTTATTTATTGGAATTATTTTTAGTGAAAAAACTCATTTTTAGCCTTTAAAGATTATTTTTAAGCTTTGAAAATAAATATCTTCATTTAGAAAATCAGGAAAAATATTCTACTTATTCCTAAGTGATTAGGAAACAATTTAGAACATTTCCATGAGTTTTATTATTTTTTTGATTTTTATGAATTTTTAATTATTTAAATATTTAGAATATGCTAAAAATCAAATTTTTATTTTAAATATCAATTTATTTTTAGAAAATACCCCTGATCACAGAGAACCCAAAAAACTAAGTTTCATAATTTTTTGAGTTATATTTTGATTTTTAAAAAATCATTTAACTGTTAAGAGTGGTATTTACCAATAAAAATCAACTTAAGGTGTCAAATGAACTCAAAATATTTTAAAACTTTATGATGAGTTCTCTAGATCATAAATCACAGTGGAGATTAAAAATCAAGTCATTTAAATGTTTATACTTTTCAAAATTAATTATCTCAGTTATTTAGTGTTTGGAAAATTTAAGGATGTTTTAAATGACTTGACCCATGAAATTATTTTCAAAGGTTACTCTGGTCATGGTGGTCCTTGCAAAATTTTCTTGGGATTTAATAACCAATATGCTAATTTCCATGATTATTTTAAGGAAATGATAAAATTTTTTTTGGGATTTAATAACCAATATGCTAATTTCCATGATTATTTTAAGGAAATGATGTGAAGAATTTGAAAAATATGAATCTCTATATAGGAACCTCCAGTGACTTTAGAAAAATCAGAGAATATTCCCCCTTACAAAGGCTACAACATGTCAAAATTTCAAGCCAATGTGATGTGTCAATATGCATGGAGAATCAAATGATTCCAAATAGTGTTTAATTAATTAAAAATTTTCATGCATCAAATGGACTTGAAAATTATTCCACATTATTCTCCTTTGTTCAGTGAGCAAGAGGGTACTTTTATTTTATTTTGTGATTTTTTTACACAAAGTTATGTGTTTTCTAAGTTAAGAGTATTTAAATAAATAGGAAAAAACCCTATTTATCTATTTAAACAGCGTGTGCTGACTAGATCCTAGGTAGCTCCGAAGGCATGCGTGGCACGCTCTGGTTGGACGCCACCCTCCACGTAGCTTGCTGACTCGGCCCACTGTTTATGTCTCGAAGCACTGTCCGGCTCAATCTCCCCCATCCATTTGATACACGCTTGATCAAACGACTCCCCGTCATCGTCCCTGATAGAATGATCCCGTGCCCTTCCACACTAAAACCTTAAGATCTTGGCCTAGACTCAACCAAATCACTTCAGGTTTGATCCTATGGACTCGTCTAAGTGAGGCAAACACATCTATACGGTTAAGGTGCCATGAAATCAAGCTTAAGTAAATAGAGAATCAAAATAAGCTCGTGAGGAGGAGGAGTTTTATACCTTTGCTCTGAGAAGGGAGGCTTCGATCAGAGGTGCTTCGCACGTTTGTTGGGGTCCAAGAAGGCTAGGGATTGAGTCCCTGGTCTTGGTGTAAAGCCTAGGTATGAATTTCGACTAAGCTCAATTTTAGTTGTTGTTCTAGAGCTATGGTAGAGGCTCTGTGGAAGGGGGATTTGATGGGGATTCAGTTTCTTTCACTGTTGTGAAGATGTGGGTGAAGTTAATTTGAGTTTGGTGGACCGTGGAGGTGTATTAGGTTATGTCCTGGTTTCAAGTAGGGTTTTGAGCTCAAAATTGAGCTCCGGCAATAGGAATGGGTGAGGAAAAATAGTTGGAATGCACTGAGGGGATCTTAGGGAAGCTCGGTGTGAAGTTTGGAGAGGCCTCTCTAAGAAAATTTCAGCACACCTCCCATGGCCGTGGGAGGTGAGTTTTTATTAAAAAGGCTATGGGGAAGAAATTTTTAGCACACCTCCCATGGCCATGGGAGGTGAGTTTTTATAAAAATGGTCATGGGGTGGCTCTCAAGTGCATTGTGGTGCTTATGGGGAGGGCAGAGGTGCTCCTTAGTTTGATTTGGATGAGTTGGCATCTAGGTTTGATTTGGGTGAGGTGCCATGGGGGTGGCTCTTGGTTTTGGGCTTTTCCGGCCACTAGGCTGGCCGGCTAGCTAGGGGGAGGTGGCTAGGAGCTCAGGGAACCCAGAGGAATCCATCAAAGCAATTTAATGCAAATGTGCTTGGATTTGGCAAAGATATCTTAAGCATGTGCATTTTTAGAAATAAGATCCCTTTATTTGGGAGACCTTTGGTCCATGACTTGATTTAGATGATTTCAAGGTGTTTGGACTGATCACTAAGTCCAACTAATGGCTGTGGTGGAGTTAATTTGGTGGCTTTAAGGTGGTTAGGTCAATTTAGTATATGACCAATGGCTGTGGTGGAGTTAGTTTGGTGGCTTTAAGGTGGTTAGGTCACATTTAGTGCATGGGTCCAAGTGGGTGCAAATGACCAAAACTTGGGCTTGGGCTAGGTTAGCCATGTCAATTGGCCCAAGAGTGGGTGCAAATGACCAAAAATTTGGGTTTGGGCGAGGTTAGCCATGTCAATTGGCTCAAATAATTATTTTATTTGGTGTATATGATCATAAGGAACAACTTTGGTGAAGGATGGAAGTGGTTTTGAGCTCAAAAAGGGTCAATTTGAGGGAATTTTGAATTTTAATCAATTTGGTTATGTTGGGCTAGGCTTGGGTCTAGCTGGGGGTCAATTTGAAGGAACTTTGAACTTTAATCAAATTGGTCATGTTGGGCTAGGCTTGGGTCTTGGTCAATTTGAGGGAATTTTGAACTTTAATCAATTTGGTCATGTTGGGCTACGCTTGGGTCTAGCTAATTTGAAGGAATTTTGAACTTTAATCAATTTGGTCATGTTGGGATAGGCTTGGGTCTAGCTGTCACAAGGAACAACTTTGGTGAAGAATGGAAATGGTTTTGAGCCCAATTGAAAGGTCAATTTAGGAATTTTGAACTTAAATCAATTTGGTCATGTTGGGCTAGGCTTGGGTCTAGGTTGGGTTAGCCTTGGGCTAAATCCAAATTGATTATTTTAAATTGTCAATATGGACCTCATGAAGAGATTTCAACATGAATTGGATGCCAATTTTTAGGTTAAGACAATCAATTGGGTGAAATTTTGGGGACTGAGCCAATTTGGGGCTAAATTTGGGAATTTTGGATTTATGCCAAAATGAAATGGATTTGAGGCTTCACCAATGCCAATTGATGGTTGATTTTGATGTATAGGAATGTCATTATTTTGCAACATTAATTGAGGCCAATTGACTAGGCTATGGGTTCAATTTGGTGAGATTAGATCATATGGTCAAAATTGGGGTTTTGACCCAAATCAAAATTGGGCTCAAATCATGGACCAATTTAGCTTAGATTTGGTTTAGTTTGCTCATACCAAAAGTGAGTTTGAGTTTAGGATTGGAATTGGGGTAAATTAAGATAAAATTGATGGACATTTGAATTGGATTTGAGTCTTTAAAGGGCAATTTAGAGATTTTGGTCAAAGATGATCAAATTGGCCAAATTGGGTCATGTGGTAGTTGAGAGAAATGAAATTGGGAATATTTAGAATTTATTGGGATTTTTTGGGAATTTTTGGAATTTTTGGGATTTGGAGCTATGGAGGGGTACTTTGGTAATTTGGGGGTGTTTTAGGGGTAAAAGGCCAAGATGGATATTTTGGTAGAGTTGAGGTACCAATCATCACCAATAATGTTTTAGGGTAAAAGGCCAAGATGGGTATTTTGGTAAGAGTTGAGGTACCAATCATCACCAATAAGCCAATGGCCAAGATGGGTATTTTGGTAGAGTTGAGGTACCAATCATCACCAACAAGCCATGGACCAATGGAAATCCAATTTTGGGTCGTCTACATAGTGGTCTTAGCTAAACCATAGCCATAGGGATAGTAGGTTTAGGGGACCATCTACATGAGTATCCCAAAAGATCAAGGGATCTATGATAGAAATTTGAGTTTAGGGTTGTGAGTGATTGTGAGTGTAGATAAGTGTAGTGAGTGTAGTGAATGCCTAGCTCCAGACCAACACCCAGGGTTAACCCTAAGGTCCAGCAATCCTAAGGGTGACTCATCCTGAGTTTCCTTTACAATGACCCCACTTACTAAGTATTTAGAGGTTAGGACCAATATGTGAAACTTCAAGTTGAGTGGAGAAGGGTTTGGAATTTCTAGTGGTGAGGGTTCCATGTCTACTTTTCTAGGAATAGTCAACAGGAAAAGTCCTATGGCTAGACCCTCGGCTACTAAAGAGGAGAAACTAAACCTCAACCAAAAATGAGGTCAACAAATGGACTCCCAATAGGTGGGGTGTGCTGGGAAAGCACACCACGCGTATTGGCATTGACCGACGAGATCAACAAAAACCAATATAGACTCCTAAGTCAACAAACCCAGAAGTACGTGTAGAGTTGTGTGTGTGATTTGTTTCTGTTGGGGAATTAGCAGGTGATCGTCTGGTTGAAATCAAGGAGTAGAGACTCTCGCTGGGGATCAGAGAGTGAATTTTGAGTTATGAAATTTCAAAGATTTCCAAAGGATGGGAATTAGTATGTACGTGTTGACCCCGAGGTAGGAATTGAAATTTGGGTATCAATCCCGAAAGAGAGAGAGAGAAAGTCGGAGCGTAAGGACCGACCTCGAATGTAATGAATCAGAAATGTAGGACTGAGAATTGAAATGTATATCAATTCTCAAAAGAGAGCATCGAAATGTAAGGACCGATTTCAAATGTAGCGAATCAAAAATGTAGGGTTGATTCGGAAATGAGAATTGAAATGTAGGTCAATTCTCAAAAGAAGGTGTCGGAATGTAAGGACCGACTTCAAATGTAAAGAATCAGAAATTTAGGACTGATTCGGAAATGAGAATTGAAATGTAGGTCAATTCTCAAAAGAAGGTGTCAGAATGTAAGGACCGACCTCAAATGTAAAGAATCAGAAATTTAGGACTGATTCGGAAATGAGAATTGAAATATAGGTCA
>JXCR01141633.1:63709-77036 GCA_002079205.1 Phalaenopsis hybrid cultivar
AAATGAGAATTGAAATGTAGGTCAATTCTCAAAAGAAGGTGTCAGAATGTAAGGACCGACCTCAAATGTAAAAAATCAGAAATTTAGGACTGATTCAGAAATGAGAAATTTAGGTATCAATTTTAAGGAGAGAGTCAAAATTTAAGTATCGATCTTGAAATGTGAGAATTGAAATGTAAATATCAATTCGAAGATGAAAGAATTGAAATGTAGGTATCAATTCAAAGATGTGAGGATCAGGATTTAGGTACTGATTTGAAGATGTGATTTGAAATTTACACAGAGCTTGTGATGTTGAATTTGCGGTAGTGTGTCATGTGGAAATGTTGATTTTGAAGAAGATTTGTAGAGCTTTGTGAGTTTTTTTTTTAGAATGTGACATTCTACGGGGATGTGCAGAGAGTTAGTGTAGATAACGATGGTTGTGTTGCACGCACAAAGAGTAGGAAATTCCGAAAACAGAAGTATCCACTCAACAGGTTTGTTTTGATTTCTTGTTGTTTTTATCACAGTTGATTTTTCAAAAATGTGTTTTTAAAGTTTTAATTTTAATTGGTTGATAAGAAATTTGTTTTGCTATTCACTCATTTATGATTATCTTTCAGTTGTGTATTGTTACGTTGTCGAAGATTTGTTGTTTCATTCTTTGTTCATTGGAACTCTAAACCATCGCATGGTTCGCGACTTTCATCCATCGCACAAAAGGCAATTGACAAAAAGGCACAACTTGAGAGAAATTTCCATTAATCTGCTTTAATAAAGATGCTACAAATCAAATATAGGATAATGCCTCAAAAGGTACATCATGTAATACATGATGAAATGCATTGAAAGTCATCTCAAGATATGAGTACATCATAGATTGATTACATCAGATACATGCCATGCTTGTTAAAAGAAAGCAAATGAATCCTCTGTGCTTGGTATATCGAGCTCCTGATCAAGCAGACCTTCTGAGTCATGCTCCAGGATAAGAGTTCCCTTCACATGTATTCAGAGGTACAACCTTCTCATAGCTCATAAGGAAACAGTTCATCCAACTCCAGGTCTTGCTGGAATCCATATGGTATCTTACTGTCATCCATTCTGCGGATGGTCACGGACACCCTACGGTGTCGTACTCCTGGAATGCAGTTCTTGGCAACGTCTGCACCGTTGCCCTTGAAGACAAGTACTGAACCAACTGGAAGAGGAATTTCCATAGCTCCTCTAAATTCACCAGAGCCGATTATATCGATTTTTTTCCAAACAAAATATTGCTCTTATTCATGAACGAGACCGTACAGAAAGGCCTCATAAAGTCATGATGGTCAATGTGTGGGGGAATGTAGTCACCTTCTTCAAAAATGTTGATGATGCAACTGTTAGGAATGCAAGTGGCGGGTAGGATATTCCCCTTAACCATTCTCTTTATCATCCACTTTATCATCGGTGGTAACNGGGTAGGATATTCCACTTAACCATTCTCTTTATCATCCACTTTATCATCGATGGTAACGGATCCACTTGGTTGTATCTGAGAATCCCAGACGGATTCCCCTGTCTGTCGTTTGTAAAATTTTAGCAACATCCACACTGGATGGTGATTCTTCCCTTTCCTCGCATCCATTTCTTCGGCTCAGAATATGTTCTTTCCATGAGAAGGCCCGCTCGACCTCTATCTCTCAAATTGAAGATGCAGTCCAGAATGCTTCTTTCATCCGTTTTAGAGAAAACCCTGGTATATAGCTCCAGGCCTTCCAATATGTTGATAAACTTTCCCTGAACCTCTTCGTAGAACTCGAATTCTCTTTTGTTTACCTTGCTTATTTTGTAATATTCTACCATACCGGGAGTTGGCAACTGCCTAGGGTGTTCCTTCTTCCGGGCCTCGACGGGAATCCAAATAGGTGCTGGCCGATCCGGAATATGAGACTCGGCCTCTAGAGGGATGTATGATCCTTGACTCCGTGGTGCGCGCTGATCCGTCCCAAGTGGGACATACGGTTCATTTGCCACAAAATATGGAATTTGAGACTCGTTGGTGCTTGAAGTGTATTCTTCTAAGGTATTGAAACGCTGTAAATGTAGAACGTTGCAGTCCGGGCATTCTACAAATGCACCCTTGACTGATATTCCGGCTGGTATTCCAACGTTGCATGTTGGGCAACCTCTGCACAAGATCTCTCGGACCGGGGGCACATCTGATCCTGTCACAAATCCTGACTATTCATCTGTAGTGGGCAGGCTGGCATAAGTCTCTCTCAGTTCTGGATCATAGATATGTCCCTCATGAATGGGGGTAAGAAAACCGCTCACGTCTCTTTGGCGCTTGCGTTTCTGTCGCAGAAAGGCTCTCGGTTTCATTCAGCTTGCATTTCTGCGTTGTGTCCTGCGGAGTGGAGTATTTGGTAGTTGTTCACTGTGGGCAGCTATTAAGCCCCTTGCTGGAGTAGCTATCATGGAGGGCAGTCGGGTGGGCCCCTCTATCGGATCTTATTATGTTATCACGTTTTTACCTTTACGTGACACATCATCTTGAGTGGTCACCCTCAATAGTGAAGGTAGTCCCTTCTTTTCTTTATTGCTGACTATGTCCATTAGGGGACCGTCGTAGTCCAAATCAATCTGGTTGAAATCCATGTCGAAATCTATGACACCTCCTTGTGGCGCCATCTCTACATTCAGTGCGAGGTTCCAACCGTCCTGGAAGGCAAAGATCAGCCTCTGTCCTGACATTTTTCTGCAAACGACAGAAGGAAACGTCAGTGGGCCGAAGTTTGGCATGAACAAGAACAAAACAGAGTATCCATTAAAGTAAATTTTAGTTTGTTTTGATGAGAATTATTACTTATTTTATGTGTGAGTTTTATTTTAATTTAATGGAATTTTTAAATCCAAAAGTAGAAAAGAGAACGCGTGAAGTTCAAAAATTTTCTGAAAATTTTCATTATATATGAGATTAATTAGAAAATTTGGACCCGGTCATAGACATATGGCCATATAAATAACCCTAAAACAATCAAAGTTTCAAGGTTTTCAAAGCAGGCGGAGGCAAGCAGAGGTAAGCGGCATTAAGCAGCATCAGGTTGCGTAATAGGTTTTCAGGAATCGTCCATTTATCAGTAACATGGGTCATTCACCCCGGAAGTCCACTAACTGGTAGGCTCCTCTTGTATAAACCATCTCAACGACAAATGTTCCCCCCAGGTTGGCTCGAATTTCCCACCTATTTTGCGGTGAGCAAGAATAAGTCTTTTGAGCATAAGTACGAGGTCACCAATTTTGAATGTCGTTGGGCGGACCAATTTGTCATGGGCTTGTACCATCTTTACCTGGTAGAGCTCCAAATGTTGATGTGCTTCCAATCATTTTCCCTCGAGACTCTCTAATTCTTCAAGCCTGAGTTTTGTGCTTTTTCTGTTGTAAGTTGGTTGGCAACGGCGACTCTAAGAGATGGTGTCTGGATTTCTAGCGGTAACACGGCCTCAGTCCCGTACACGAGCATATAAGGTGTTCACTGAGTGGGAGTCCTAAAAGTCGTCCGATAGGCCCACAGGGCTTCTAACAGTTTGTTATGCTAATCCCTTTTATTTTCATCCAGTGTTTTCTTCAAAATCTATACCAGTGTCATGTTGAAAGCTTCAGCCAGACTGTTTGCTCTGGGATAGGAAATTGTAGAGTATCTTCAATCTATCCCATGTCTTCTAACGAAATTATTGATCTTCAAACTTTTAAAAGCTGTCTCATTGTCAGAGATTATTCTTCGCGGTACTCCAAAACGGTAGATGATTTGGATTTTGAAAAATTGAAGGACGTGCTATGTCGTAACCTCACGTAACGGTACTGCCTCTGCCCATTTGGAGAAGTAGTCTGTAGCGGTAAGTATGAATCTGTGCCCTTTAGAAGATGGAGGGTCTATCGGACCTATTATGTCTGTGCCTAACACTCAAATGGCCACGAGGCAACAGTTGGGTGCAGCACATTCGGAGGCTGGTGTAAGATCACCCCATGCACCTGGCATTGGTGACATCTTTTGGTTGTATCCATGCAATCGAACATCATTGCTGGCCAATAATATCCGAGTCTTTTGATCTACATTTTCATTTTTGGTCCTGACTGGTGAGCGCCACACAATCCGGCATGTATTTCTTTAACAATATGTCTGTGCCTCGGCTCTGCTCAAACACCCCAGCCACATTTGGTCGAACGATCTTCTGTAGAGAACATTTCCCACCAGGGCGTAAGACATGGCTCTTTTTTGTGATGTTGATGCGCCTTAGTCCTTTCCAGTATGCAAATATTCTATTAATGGCTTACGCCAATCCTCGTTGATGTCTGCAACTGTATTTACGGTTTCTTCTTTTGCAAGTTTGTGTAGAGTTTTGAAGTCGCTTCGAGACAAGACTCGTCTTCCTTGCACCGTGACTTCGATGGAATCCTCCGACGGACACACCATTTCCTTAGTGAGTTTTGCTAAAGCGTCGGCACGAGCATTATCTCCCCAAGGAATCCTGTAGAAAGTCACCTCAGGAATCTGCTCCAGGAGCTTCATCGCGTATAGATGGTATTCTGCTAATCTTGGTTTCAGAATTTTGTATTGTCCGACGACTTGTTGGATGACAAGTTGAGAGTCACCATAAATGATAATGTTTGTTATATCCATTGAGATTGCAAATTCCAATCCGAGGATTAAAGCTTCATATTCTGCTTCATTGTTGGTGCACGGCTCCATCAGGTGGTACGAAAACCTCAACATACCCTTATCTGGCGTAATAAAGATCAAATCAATCCCTGCCTTGCCTGGTATAACTGTGCCTGATCCCTTATCTTTCCTAGCTGACGAAGCACCATCGAAGTACATTTCCCAGTGCTGCGCATTGGAAAATTCCATCTGTAGTATCTGCTCGTCTGGTAACTCGTCGTTGAGATAGGACCCAGATGGTTGTGGGTGTGCAGTGAGAAAATCTGCTAAAATCTGTCCCTTGATAGCACGGAGGGGCACAAAAGTTATATCAAATTACAATAAGATCATTGACCATCTCGCTAAACGTCCGGAGAGTGTTGGTCGGGTCATCAAATATTGCAATGGATTAACTTTCGAAATTAGGGTAATCTTGTGAGAAAGCATGTAATGTCTAAGCTTTTGAGGGGCGAAAATTAATGCCAGACAATCCTTTTCAATAGGTGGATACATTATCTCCATCGGTATTAGACAATGACTCAAGTAGTAGAGAGCATTTCTTTTCCCTCCTCATTGACTTAGGCTAAGAGGGCTCCAAGAGAGTCATCCAAAGCCGAGATATAAAGTATCAATGGTTTCCCTGGGATAGGGGCTGCCAAAACAGAAGGTGTCATTAAATATTGTTTAACGTCCTCAAAGGCCCGCTGACATTTTTCTTCCCAAATAAATTTTGCGTCCTTTTTAATTAATGCCGAGAAAGGCTGACACCTACCTGAGAGATTAGAAATAAAGCGTCTCAGATATGCCAACTTCCCCTGGAAGGAACATAGCTGCTTCAAGGTTTTAGGGGGGCATTTCTAAAATAGCTTTAATCTTATCCAGGTCGATCTCGATTCCCTGATGACGGACAACAAATCCTAGGAATTTCCCGGAGGTGACGCCAAAGGCGCACTTTAAGGGATTCATTTTAAGGTCATATCGTCATAATCGTTCAAACACGATCCTCAAATCGTATAAATGGTCTATTTTCCGTTTACTTTTGATAACCAGATCATCCACGTAGCATTCTACTTAATTGTGAATGAGGTCGTCAAAAATCTTCGTCATCGTGCGCTGATATGTTGCTTCGGCGATCTTTACGCCGAACGGCATCACTGTGTAGCAGAAGATTCCAATCGGTGTTCTAAAAGCTGTAAGCGCTGCATCTTCGGGAGCCATCTTAATTTGGTTATACCCAGACGATCCGTACATGAAGGAGAAAATTTCATGTGTTGAAGCGATGTCCACCATCATTTCTGATATAGGTAGTGGAAACTCGTCTTTTGGACATGCCTTGTTCAAATCTCTGAAGTCGACACAAACGCGGATCTGTCCATTTTTCTTTTTAACCGGTATAATATTGGCTAACCACGTGGGGTACTGCTCCTCTTTAACAAAGTTGGCGTCTATCAATTTCTTTACCTCGGTGATGACTTGTTGTTCTATCTCGAGGCGCATTCTTCTTGGAGCTTGTTTTACTGGGGTTACATTCTTGTCCACCCCAAGTTTATGGAATTCAACCTCTGCTGACAGTCCTGACATTTTGTCGTAGCTCCATGCGAAGCAATCTTTGAACTATGCTAATAGTTTGACCAGTTCTGCAGACTCTTTGTCATCAAGTAGAGAACTTATAAATGTAGGTCGGGGTCGTTCTTCAGTCCCGAGGTTAATCTCTTTCAATTCATCGACAGTGGATTTAATTTCTTCCTCAAATTTTGGGGGAGCATCTTCTATTGGTTGATCAGTAGACTCTGGCGGAGCATCTTCTATTGGTTGATCAGCAGAGTCATTCTCTATATCGAGACAATCCTCTTCTGACTCACTAGTAACAACCATGCAAAATTAAGCATCTTCTATTGGTTGATCGATAGAGTGATCCTCTATATCGAGACAATCCTCTTCTGACTCACTAGTAACAACCATGCAAAATTCAGAACCATCGACTGGTCCAACTGAACCAAATCCGAGACCTTCTTTTGAATTGGGAGTTCGTCTTTTAGTATTCCACAATTTTTTAAAGAGTTTAAATTTATCTTTTGGCATTTGTTTTGGTAAATTTCCCTGTTTAATTAACTTTTGAACACAAGGCGAGAAGTAACCAAAAGGCAATTCCATTAATTCATTAGAATCAACATCCAAATTTACATGTTTTTCAAGCTCAGTAGAGGTAGAAGAGCAGTAAAATTTGATCGGCTTTGAACCAACACTACGGACTTCCTTGACCTCTAAACTCTCGACCTTTTGAGGGAGAATCGGAGTGAGGGTCATAGTATCCACATAGTGGTTTATCCAATCATACATTATTTCATATTCATTCCTCTCTGTACCTTCTAAGGATATCTCGTACTGAGGCTTCTTCTGTTTTGTCATCATTATCTCATTTTCAGAACTGCCTTCACCAATGATGATAGTTGACCTAGTCCGTTCAACAATTAAATTGATCTTTCCTCGTCCACGTCCCCGGCCTCGACCTCAGGTACGTGAACTAGAAGAACCTCCACCAACTCGTTGTAGGGGAGTGGTAGAAGGTTGTTGAAGCGGAGTTGTATGGCCTTCTTTTTGTGATCCTTCTGAATCTTTATCTTCGTTTGTCAAAATTTTGTGCGAGAAGACAGTCTTCTTTGGAGGCGCATAGTAGGCACATCTTCATGGATACCAACTTCATGCACTGAAAATGGTTGTAAATCTCCCTTGATGCAATTTTCTTGACCATCTTTGCGGTATTTAATGCACTGGTGTAAGGATGATGGAACTATGTTATGCTCATGAATCCACAGTCGACCCAATAGAGCGTTAAAAGAGGTCTTGGCGTCGATGATATGAAATTTAATGGTTTTTATGATTTCTCCAACCTTTATAAGTAATGAAATTGATCCAAGGGCTCTTTCTCCCTTTTGGTTGAATCAACATCACTTTTCAAGGATATTTCTTGAATGTCGAAATCCAAATATGCTAATGTCCGTAGACTCATCAAATTAAGAGATGGCTCCTGAACGTTGAAGTCCAAATATGCTAACGTCCGTAGACTCATCAAGTTAAGAGAAGCTCCAGGATCCACTAAAACTCTGGACAACACAAATTTGTCAATGTTGACGGAGATGTAAAGCGGATGGTTGTGGTCGGCGGTACCGAGCAGCAAGTCTTCATCTGTGAAGGTTACCCCTGACTGTTCTCTCAATGAGCAAACTTCATATGAGGATGTGCTCGCCAACTGAGCTAAGCAAATTTCTGGATCTAGCAAAGCTGTAACCAGAGATCCAACTGAGCTAAGCAAATTTCTGGATCTAACAAAGCTGTAACCAGAGATTCTCTCATCTCCTTTGACAGGATCAGAGCGTCGTAGATGCTTAATTGGACAGGAAACTTCCTAAGATGAGCTAGCACGTTGTAGCCTATTTCGTATGATCCTCCGATTTTGTCTTGATTATGTGGTTCTTCCACTGGCGGAGGTGGAGGTATCTCTTCTCGGGTTATTATCTGTTTTCCTTTGTCTGTTGGAGCTGTTCTTGGTGGTAACACCTTTCCGCTCCTTAAGTTGACTTCTGTGATTTCTTCTTCTTGAGATATCATTGTTGAATCTTCCAGTGTCTTTTCCTCTTCGTCGGAGAGATCTAAGTTGATGGCAAGCGGTGTACCATGACGCTCGAGGGTTGGTTGTTCGTTATCGGTGTTGTCGTAAGTGATATCGTTGATGTCTTCTTTAGACTTGACAACAAGTTCATCGGACTCAAGTACGATTTGAGGATCATTTTTGGGATCAAGATCGCAACTAGCTTGGTCATAATCAGTCACGTTATTACCAGAAATAGTCAAAACGTAGCCAAAATCACAACCATTATATTCATAAGACCTCGGAGGGACAAAAAGATAGTCATACAAAGTCAAGGGTTCGACGATCTTCTTCCCCGAATTCGAGACAACCAATCTAGTAGAGGCCGCCCCTATCCTACCCCCCGTACTATCAATCTTGGCAGTGACGCTTTTCTTTTTCTTGTTCTTTGTCCTGGATGATGACGGATTTTCTGGCGAAATCTTCATCTCGGGCTCGGTATGCTGCAGACTCTGAATGGAGGCTTGTTTGATGCAAACTGTAGCTTGTTCAGTTTCTTCTTGGATGATCTGCTTCATACCTCATTCCATCATTCTTTGGTATTTGTAGAAGCTTGTTTCGATGAATCCTGTATCCGATTGAGGACCTTCTTGAGTTCATCCCAAGTTGTACTCCATCCATCTGTTCTGACATATGGATCAATTTGGGAGATTGACTCGGCTGAAATCATGTTTATGGAACCTTTTTCAGGTTCTCTCAAATACTCCTTCAGGATTGTTATATTCTCTTCCTTGAGGTTCTTCTCGAGCAATTCTTGAAAGACGAAACACTTGTCTATAGTGTGTCCAAGTAACTGGTGGTACGGGAAATAATTTGGTTCATTCTTCTTATCCACCTCGTCGGGTTTCTTTGGATCAGGTAATTTAAATTCTGGTTTCTTCATTAAGCTTTTGAATATTTTAGGCACAGCTTCATCTTTGAAGGAGTAAACAACTTTCTATCGCTCTAACAGGGATATTCTTTTACCCGTTGTTTGAGGTGATCCCTCCTGAGACGGCCATTGGTTGGATTGACTACTCTGCTTCTGAGAGTACTGTGATGAAAATTGATGATGATCTTCTGCATATATCTTTATCGGCTGCTTTCCTTTATCAACAGTTGCGACTACCCCTGATTTCTTTTTGAATACTCTGGTCACCTTAACCTTTTCATGTGGCTCCATGTGCTTCATTTCTTCTTGAAGACTGCTGGCTTTACTGAGTAGCTTCTTGAAGGATTTTATGGCAAGTCCCTTAAGCATGAAAGTTATTGGCCCATAAATGCTTTTGAGTAGAATCTCAATCGCTTGATGTTCCTGTAGCTGAGGTTCACATGTAAGCATGAAATCTAATGGCCCATGAATGATTTTGAGTAGAATCTCAATCGCTTGATGTTCCTGTAGCTGAGGTTCACATTTCATGCTAAGGTTTGAGTAAAATCTCAATCGCTTGATGTTCCTGTAGCTGAGGTTCACATTTCATGCTAAGGTTTCTCCACCCAAAATATAATCTGTCAAGGTTTCACTAGGCTTCTGCTTCTCCATCATGAGTTCTCCAATAGACACACGATGCTGCGCCCCAGCAAATCTTTTGATAAATAACTACTCCAACTTAGAAAATGTTTTAACTGACCCATTGGGCAGGTCTGCGTACCAGTCGAAAGCAATCCCTGACAAGCTGCTGACGAACTGCTAGTAAAGTAGAGCTTCGCTATTTCTTGTGTTTCCACAATTGGCTTGAAAATGTGCTATGTGTTGTCTGGGATTTCCAGTCCCATCGAATATCTTGAATTTTGGGGTCACAAAACCCTTGGGGAAAGGCACGGCACCAAACTCCTCTAGGTAAGCTCTATCCTTTAAAATTGATGCACCGCCCTTGGACTGGGCTAAGGCATCTCATACTTGTTCAACTATTTGCTTGAACTCTTTTTCTGGCATGGCACTTGATGGGGAATCCTTCTTCGGTTGTTCTTCTTTATCTGTCGAAGTAGCCTCCCTTCTTTCATCTGCGATGTGTATGATTTCTAGCTGATTAATCTGTGGAGAAGCAAATCTTGGCGCTTGTGATTGCCCCTGAATGGTGGCCATGGCGGTCATAGCTACAGTCATCTCTTCTATTCTTTTCTCTAATAGAACAACTTGCTCATCCCTTAGGAGGATAACCCTACGCAGCTCATCTACGGCGTTCTCTTCAGTGTGAGGTTGAGCCTTGCGCGCAGATGTAGTAGCTCTGGTTTCGATCACATGGACATCCATGAAATCTTCCTCCAAGTAATCACTGCAATCAAAATCCTCATTGTCACTATCGACGGAAACTCCGTGTTCTCGAGCCAACTCAGAAATCTCAATCCTGAGTTTCTCAATTTTTTCCTCAATTATCGATTCCTTAATTGCTTTAAGATCTGGAGGACCTTGATGGAAATCCTCAACTTATTCCTCCATCTCGCTGGCTATTGTTGCGATGATGTCAGATATTTCAGGCACTGATTTTACTTCCTGTCCTGCAGGCTCACTAAACTGTATCGGTGCAGCGACCTTGGGTACCCATACCCTTTTCTTCATCGATGATGATGTTTCAGGACGGGACGTCTTAGTAGAGACATCGGTATGTCGAGGAAAGGTATGCTCCCCATGGTGTAGACCAGCTATAGTGTCAGGTAATCATCTTGTCTTTCTTTCCGAAATTGCAGGAATGATTGGTAAACTTCTCGGACCCAGTCTTGACTTAATCGGCCGGTGACCTGCGGTCCTGGTGGTGGTATGATTGGAGGTGACTATAGTAGTATCGGCTCGGTGTCCCAAACGGAGCCAGACGGGAACATGGGCAGGTGACTCTATAGTCGACCTACGAGATTTTCTAGCGGACTTAATATCCTTCAAAATTTCATTCTTCATATGAGGGGAAATTTAATGTCCCACTCGTTTAAGTAATTCACTAACAGAACATCCTTCTTTAATAGCAAGCCTTCTGAAGACTGCACTAACTCGGGTGATGGGGATGAATTTCTTTCCCTACCACCATGTCCATGAGGTGATGGTAATGCGACAACAATCTTCCAAATACACTCATATCCATCAGTATCTATCAGAGGATGGAATCTACTCCCTCATAGGAGTGGGTAAATTTTTGGTAATACCTCTTCAACTTGAAGAGACTCCTCCTCATCAGGTGTGTTCTCAAGAGTCTGGGCTTTGATGGCCCTCCAAATTCTCCTATTATGGTTCCTCCTTTGAGTTCGGGTCAGTGGTACAGTCCTTGAGCTCGACCCGATCTCAAACACGGGTGGCGGAACAGTTAATCCTTCAGTCGAATCTTCGACAATCATCACTTCCTTCCCCTTAACAGCAGCGGGGATAGCAGGTTTTGTGGGTGTCGTGACGACAGCAACTTTAGCCTTCTTGCAGGCAGGGAAGTCTCGAAAGCAGTTCAAACTGAATTCTGCAGAGGGCTCTTGAACTTCTAGAGCAGCGATCTTCATTACCATGAATGGGGCTTTCCCGATGATAATCTCGAAGTCTTCAAATCCAGCTCCAAACTTGATGGTGGGAGCGACGTTACGGGTGCTGGGGTCCGTTGGCAGATTACAGGAAAAGGTTAGCGTTGGGTAGGCCATTACGGTGGGCTTTAAAACAGAAAGTTTTAGGGTTAGCTAGATAGAGGCTACAACATATAAAAATTTGGGGTCAAGATGATAATGCAATATGAATGGAGAATTGAAAAATCCCTAACCCTAATTCATTTTTTAAAAATAATTTATGCATCAAATTAANCTATGTCTTTGGAAAAATGTTCAAATTGGGCACCTAGACAGAGGCTACAACATATAAAAATTTTGGGTCAAGATGAAAATCCAATATGAATGGAGAATTGAAAAATCTCTAACCCTAATTCATTTTTTAAAAATAATTTATGCATCAAATTAATGTGAAAATAATTCCACATGATTGTCCTCTGTTCATTGAGCAAGAGGGTATTTTTATTTTATTTTTATGAATTTTCTATTCAAAGATATGGATTTTTGAAGTTTAGAAGCTATTTTCTGAATTTATTAAATATCCTATTTATTTATTCAAACCGCGGGCTGACTGGATCATTGGATCCGTCAAAAAGCCACGCGGCGCGCTCCTATTCGACGCCGCCTTCTGACTCAGCTGCCACGCGGCCCGCCGTATCGCTTCAAAGGATCATCCGGCTTGATCACCGCCGTCCATTCAATACACGCGAGAACGGACGGCATCCGTTCATCGTCCCCGATAGGCGTAACCGAGAGCCGTTCATTTTAAAACTTTAATATCTCTCTCATTTCTTAATGGATTTTAATGATTATTTTTTTAAATTACTCGTCTTGGAGAGACGAACATATCCATTTGGTAAACATAGTATGAAATTCAACCATTATAAATGGAGAGCTCGCAAAGGCTCGTGAGAGTAAGTGAGGTTATACCTTTGCTCCGAGAGGTTTAGCCTCAATCAGATATTCTTCACACCTTCGTTGGGTCCCAAAGAGCTTAGGGATGAAGCCTCTAGCTCTGGTGTAAAGCCTATATATGATTTCAACCACAGCCGATTTNTTTTACCACCACTATTCATGGCCGTGGGTGGGGATTTTATAGAAATTGGCTAAAGGGAGGCTTGGCTGGCCAATTGAGGGGTTAGCCCCCCACACTTAGGTGTTAAGTAGAGCAGCTCTCAGCTCAATTTGGGCTGAGGTGGCCTCTTGGCATGAATTTGGGTATTGGCCATGTGGGGGCTCACGGTTTTGGGCTTTATCTTGGGTTAAAGGGGCTAACCAAGGGTAGGATCAGGGTTAAAGCTTATAATGATCAGTAAAAATGGCACCATAGGGTATGGACATGTGGTATGGCAATCCTTATCCCTTTAAGAAATTAAAAAAAAAAATTTACCCATGAGATAAATATCAAGCTTAACCATGGGTTGATGGCTGACTTTAAAAATTTACCCATCAGATAAATATCAAGCTTAACCATGGGTTGATGGCTGGCTTTAAACTCAACCCTAGAGTCTAGGATGAGTTAT
>JXCR01141635.1:0-103667 GCA_002079205.1 Phalaenopsis hybrid cultivar
CTCCACTTTCAGCATACTTCAGGTATGGCACTCAACAAACAAAAATGTCAATTTATTATTAAAAAAAAAACCCCACACCTCCGCTCAAGCACTGGATCTCTGAATACACTGGATTTTGATATGCCAACCTCCCCATTAAATACCTTGGAATACATCTACTCAAAGGCAGAACTAGACAAACACAATTCCAGGATGTCATTGATCAGATCAAAACACAACTTGAACATTGGACTAACTCATTCCTCTCTAACGGTGGGAGGATCACTATTTTAAGGAGTATTCTCACTACAATGCCTTCTTATGTCCTACAAATGTTCTCCATGCAAAAGGGTACCCAAGACTCTATTGGAAGGATCTTAAATAAATTTCTCTGGTCTGGTCAAAGAAAGCAATTTCACTTGCTCCTTTGGCAGAAATTATGTAAACCTTTGCAAGCTGATGGGATGGGCTTCAAAGACTTCCAACACCTGGGTTTCATAAATCTTTGCAAATTATGGATCAGATTCAGATCCCAATATAGCCTTTGGGCAAGATTTCTAAAAGGGAAATACTACAAATTTTTGCACCCTACTTTGGTATCCAAAAGGATGGGGGATTCCAAACTATGGACAAAACTGCTGAAAATTAGAAATAAAGCTAAGGAACTCTTCCTTTGGGAGCTAGGAGATGGGCATATCAACTTTTGGTTAAATAATTGGGTCAGCAATGGAGAGAAACTTGAGTGCCTCACCCCCAATCCCAACAGTAATTGTCTAGTCAGAGATTATTGGTCTGATAATTAGTGGAACTGCAAACTGCTGAACACTATTCTTTCTATTGAACATGTGAGGTGGGTTAAGGATACTCCTATCTCATCCATTTCTAAAGACAAAATAATTACTAAACAGGCTTACTCCCAGAAATTATCAGCCTACATTTACCATCATTTCTTTAGTTGGAATCAGATGCCTTGGGGTAAATTCTTAACTCCCTCTATGTCCTTCTTCTGCTGGAGACTCTGGCATTCNTCTATGTCCTTCTTCTGCTGGAGACTCTGGCATTCCTTACTTCCTACAGATGATATATTAAAGATGAAAGGGCTGAGAGGGCCTTCAAGTTGCCCACTTTGCTATGCTGCTGAAGAAACCTTAGATCACCTATTTTTCTCATGTGCCCTCTCACAAAAAATTTGGTCATGTTTAATCAGGCTCCTGAATATTAATAGTCACAAAGAAGCTGGCTTAAATTCTCTACGAGCTGGGAAGGATGGCATAACAACAACCTTTGAGTGATACCCTGTATTGTGGCTTGGTTCATATGGATGTACAGAGACCACAACAAATTTTAGGAGAAGTTTTCAGGGTTATGTGTTAGTCGTTCCCGAAGAAAATGAACCGAAGTCAGAAGGGATTTACGACTCACTCAGCTGCCTACCAACTTATCACCCTAAACTGTGATTATTAATTGTATCTCTTATATTCAAAAATTGATCAAGTTTCATCATTTCCCTAATGTTATAAAGCACTAGACTCCAGGAAACAATACCCCTCTTTTTCAGTCTTTCAAACTAATCCTTTGGAGTCCTCCCTCTACTGGTTGGTTGAAGGTCAACACTGATGGCAGCTTCTCAAATGATTGTGCTGGTATTGGGGGAATCTTCAGGAACCCTCATGGTTCTCCCATTTTGTATTTGACCGCTCCTATTGTGGCAATGGATGCTCTGGAGGCTGAATTTATAGCTATCTACTGGCTATCAGAATTGCTTGTTACTGTCATATGGGTCCTTTGATAATAGAAAAAGATTCTACTAATTGTATTAAAATCCTTCTTCAAGATGAAACCCCCCCTTGGAATTTAACCAGTTGGAATAATCTGTTAGTTGCCCTACTACCCAGATACATGATCAATACCAATTACATTCCTAGAGAGGGTAATTGTTCAGCTCATTGGCTTGCCTTCAGGGTAGAAATATTGAACAGATTTTTGTTGGGCCGACACTTACACCTGAGTTAAACTTCCTGCTGATTGGTGACAATTTGGCACTCTCCTATATCAAATGTATGTAACTCCTATGTGAGGTAGATCCTTGGGGGAAGGTATTGAGTTACATAGTGTTAGGATTTACTATTGGTCCTTGTGTGTAATTTCTATTTATGTGTCCATACAGATACATGAGCATCATGTGTTCCCTATTTCTTTNTTAATGGTAACCTCCAAGGCCTCTAACACACTTTAGACTCCTTAGACTTCTTTTATTTTTGGCCAAAATGTTCTTTTAAAGTTGTAGATGAGCTTTCTCAAGAGTTGCCTAAGCATGGCCTTATCCAAAGCTTGAGTAGGCATAACCATTGATCTCGCCGTCAGCGGCCTCAAGGGCACCGTCGGCGGGCTTCTAGATAATTTTTGTCCTGTAGTCTCGAGAAAATCTCGCCGTCGGCGGCGTCGAGGGCGCCGTCGGCGACCAAGTTCAAATCTTCGTATTTTGGTTCTTTTTGCTCTAAATTCACTCCTTTTTGTATCTTTTTGCTCCAATGACCCTAATTCCTTATTCCTGCAACAAAACATCAAAAATACCTTTCTTTAAAGTGCAATATAAAAAAAATAGTATAAAATAGGTATGAAAATCTCAACATATTTTCCTTTGGTCACTAGCCTAGACCAAACCCAAGATTTGCACCCACTTGAACCCATGCACTAAATGTGACCTAACCACCCAAAAGCAACCAAATTAACTCCACCTCAGCAATTAGTTGACCCCTAAGGCTAAGCCAAAACACCTCCAACCACCTAAACTAAGCCATGGATCATAAGTTCCCAAAATCAAGAGATATTATTTCCAAAAATGCATGTGCTTAAGATATCTTTACCAAAATTAGTTATTATTGCACTAAATTGCTATGACATATTCCCCTAGGTTCCCTAAGCTCCTAGCCACCTCCCCCTGGTCAGCTGGCCAACCTAGTGGCCGGAAAAGCTAAAAACTAAGAGCAACCCCCATGACACCTCACCCAAATCAAATCTATAGGCCAGCTCATCCAAATCAAATTGAAAAGCTCATCTTCCCTCCACCTAAGCACCACAATGTACCCAAACTTGTGCCCTGAGAGCCACCCCATGGCCATTTTTATAAAAACTCACCTCCACGACCATGGGAGGTGTGCTAAATTTTTCTTAAAGATAGCCTCCACAATCACTCGCAGAGCTTCCTTAAGATCTCCACAGCCCATTCCAATCACTCCACTGCCTTGATTCCCTCTGTATAACCCTAATTTTGAGTTTAAAAATTAGGGTAGAAATAAGACATCTCTCAAAACTCCACCAAACTTGAATTGCTTATGCTCACACCTTCACAACAACAAGAGAAGAGAAAGCCCCATCAAATTACCCTCTGAAATAGCCTCCACCATAGCTCTAGACCAACACTTGAAATCAAGCTTGGTCGAATTCATACCTAGGCCTTACACCACAGCAAAAGGCTTAATCCATAGCCTCCGTGGACCACAAAGAACATGTCGAGCACCTCTGATTAAAGCCTCCCTTCTCAGAGCAAAGGTATAAAACTTCTCCTCCTCCTGAGCCTATTTTGATTCTCCATTTACTTGGGCTTGATTTCATGACACATTAACTGTATGGATGTGTTCGTCTCACTAAGACGAGCATTTAAAAAAGAATCACTTAATTTGGTTGAGAAATGAGATAGATCATAAGCCTTGAAGGTGGACGGCTCTCGGCCTAAGCCATTGGGGACGATGACCACGCGTCATCCGATTGCACGTGTATGAAATGGATGGCCAAGATGAAGTCGGACAACGCTTCTTTACATAAACAGTGAGACGCGTGGCTGCTGGCGGGGACGGCGGCATAAAATAGGAGCGCTCCCCATGGAGTTTCGGAGCTGCCAAGGATCTACATGGTGCCGCGTGGATAAGTAGAAAAATAGGGCTTTTTTTATTTATTTAAACTCCCTAAACTTTGAAAACCCATAACTTTGTGTAGAAAAATCATAAAAATAAAATAAAAATACCCTCTTGCTCAGTGAATAGAGAAGAATAATGTAGAATAAATTTCAAGTCCATTTGATGCATAAAATATTTTTAATTAATTAAACACTGTTTGGGATCATTTGATTCTCCATGCATATTGATACATCACCTTGGGTTGAAATTTTGGCATGTTGTAGCCTCTGTCAAGAGAAACATCTCTGATTTTTTTAAAGTCATAAGTGGTTCCTATATAGAGAGTCATATTTTTCAAGATCTTGCACATTATTTCCTTAAAATAATCATGGAAATTAGCATATTGATTAGAAAATGCTAAGAAAATTTTGAAAGGTCCACTATAACCAGAGAAGCTTTTGAAAATAATTTCATGGGTCAAGTCATTTAGAATGCACTTAATTTTTACAAATACTAAATCACTAAAATAATCAATTTTGGAAAATATAAATATTTAAATTACTTGATTTTTATCTCCACTATGGTTTATGATCCATAGAGCTCACTAGAAAAAGTTCAAAAAATTTTGAGTTCATTTGATAACTTAAGTTGATTTTTAAAGATAAATACCACTTTTAAAATTTAAATGATTTTTAAAAATCAAAATACAACTCAAAAAATTATGAAACTTAGTTTTTTGAGTTCCCTGTGATCAGGGATATTTTATAAAAATAAAATAATATTTAGAATAAAAACTTAATTTTTAGCATACTTTTAAATATTTAAAATAATTAAAAATTGATAAAAATCACAAAAATATTAAAATTCATGGAAATGTTCTAAATTGCTTCCTATTTACTTAGGAACAATTAGAATGTTTTTCGTGATTTTCTAAATAAAGATATTGAATTTCAAAGCTTAAAAATAATTTTTAAAGGCTAAAAATTCACTAAAATAATTTCAATAAATCAAAGAAAAATATGAAAAATATAAAATTTGCTCCTTTGATCAATAAATCAAAGAAAAATCAGAAAAATATAAAGTTTTCTCCTCTGAGTTCTCTGACCTTAGGGAGATCTTTCAAAAATACAAAACTTAATTTAAAAATCAGAAAAATATAAAATTTTCTCCTTTGAGTTTTCTGACTTTAGTGAGATTTTTCAAAAATACAAAACGTAATTTTCATCACCAAAAAAATATGAAATTTGCTCATCTGGGTTCCCTAACCTTAGGGAGATTTTTCAAAAATACAAAAAATTAATTTTCATCATTTAAAATATTTTATTTTTATTAAATAACCCAGAACTTAAAATAATTCTGATAAAATAATTCTGATAAATCACAGGGAATTCAAACAATCATGAAATTTAGTCCAAAGACTTCTCTAGTCTAGGTCTATGGCCTGTAAAAATCTCAATGGATTAGTACTTACCTTGGTCAAGTTAGGAATTTTCTTTGAAAAATCTTATTTTTGCATGAAAATAATTATATAAAATAAATTAAATTCTGAAAAATCACATTTTCTCCTTTTTTTGCATTAAAATAATTATATAAATTAAATTAAATTTTGAAAAATCACATTTTCTCCTCTTTTAATTGACCCATGAATGAGGTAGGGTAAAAATTTCAAAGACATATGAATTGAATTTGACAAATTATGAAGTGTTAGAGCCTTAGGGGTAAATGTGTAATTTTGGAAATTTAGCTAATTATGAAGTGTTAGAGCCTTAGGGGCAAATGTGTAATTTTGGAAACCTTGCCTTAATTAAAGGCTTAAGTCAAGGAAGGAAATGGGCAACCTCTGATCTTAATCAATTTATTTGATGTTTGGAACACAAGGGGTTAATTGGTAGAAACTAATCTCACTTTTTTAATTAAGTTAATAAATTTCTAAATTATTAAAGTTTGGAAGTTTATTAAAATTAAATGATCCTGTATTTAGGGGTATGGCTTTTGAAGTGAATAATTAATCAATTTAATACCCCTATTTTGATTTTCAAATAAAAATTCAAATTATGAATCAGACCACTTAGAAACTTAACCCTTTCAAAATTAATTAAGACACTCACCTAGGTCTTAAGGGCTTAGTGTTGACTTAGGCCAAATCAAAATTGACTAAATGAGGATTAGAAAAATAAACATAACATAATCAAACATCATTGAAACACCACTATGCCTAAATTAAAAATTGACGAAGCGTTCAGGTCACACCAACTTTCTCTTTAAGGAAATTCACTGGCATAATTTTCAAATTAAATGATAAATGATAATTGCCCCTTCTTAGGGATACTTAAGACATCAATGTTCACTGAGCATTATAAGTATTCACAGGATGAACCATTAAACAACATAATAAGTTTAGATGGACTCGAGGCTTTTCACCAGTTGGTGAGAGGGAGGCATGGACCTGCTTCCTCCTCCTAACTTGTTGGGTACCTCAGAGGCCTATTAAACTTAATATACTTTGCTCAAAGAAATCATCCTTAATTAATCTTTTAAGGACTCACCAAAATACAACATAGAGTTAGGAAAACCACCAAAACTTTACTTTTCCTGCTCTTCATAAATGCCCTCACATGCATTTTTAAGTTTCAGGTGGTGGAACGAGAAGACTTGCCAGGTACACTTTTACAGCTTATAGTACCGTCTTTCTTGTGCCCTTTTCCTTACATGCTTTACGCTTACGTTGTTTCTTTTTATACTTGCATTTACCTACATGTATGAGAACAACATAAACTTGCATGTTAACCAAAACCAAAGCCCAAAACCAAAACTAAAATCAATCAAGATAAAATACACCGCCACAACATTCAAAATATAAAACAACTCAAAATTTAATCACAAACATCACACAAAACTCGCCACAACATTCAAAATATAAAACAACTCAAAATTTAATCACAAACATCACACAAAACCCGCTACAACATTCAAAATTCTACAACATTCAAAATATAAAACAACTCAAAATTTAATCACAAACATCACACAAAACTACAACGCTACAACATTCAAAATATAAAACAACTCAAAATTTAATCACAAACATCATACAAAACCACAACTGAACATGCAAAATATAAAACAACTCAAAATTTAATCACAAACATCACATAAAACTACAACTTCCGACATTCAAAATATAAAACAACTCAAAATTTAATCACAAACATCACACAAAACTACAACTTCATTAAATTAAGATGTCTCTATCGGATGATCAGGAATCCCTCGGAGGAGGTAACCTACGGTTGCTAACGAAAAAATATAAAACAACTCAAAATTTAATCACAAACATCACACAAAACTACAACTTCAACTATTCGAAATATAAAACAACTTAAAATTTAATCACAAACATCACACAAAACCACAACTTCAACTAAATTTAAATATAAAACAGCTCAAAATTTAATCACAAACATCACACAAAACTACAATTGCAACTAAATTAAGACGTCTCTATCAGATGATCGGGGATCCCTCAGAGGACATAACCTACGGTTGTTAACGAGGCTTCCCATGGTCTAAATGAAATAATGGAACTCATTAAGTTGAGTTTAGTAAGTTCATTTGGACTAAGTGAATCCAATAGAAAATAGTGGTTCCGGAACGAGGGAATAACAAGATCCTAACCGGTGTCGCTCTAATCAACTTTAATATGCCCTCGTAAAATTTAAAGAACTTTAACCATAGGGCCACCTGATTTGACATTATAACTTGACACATTAGAAAACTCAAACCCGTCGCAGTGAGGAAATTGGAGCTGGCATGGTAGGCAGCATGACCATCTTCAACAGCAAAACCTGTGTTCCCCTGCTAATCCAATCTTCTTTCCTCAGACTTAAACAATAAAGCCGTAGGACTTTGAGGTTGCTTGCTTATGCAACGTAAATCCTCACCTTATCTTTAGGCCTTTATATAGCCTTGTTATATAATACAAGCCCTAACTCATTTTAGGATTTCGAGCTTGTCGTTTGTCACGACCAAAATCCTCACATCTTCCAGGCTATTTGTGTGATCGTTTCACACGAATGTAAGCTCTAACTAATAAAATTTGCATGATAAAACACTTAAATCTTTCTCCTTAAAACTGAAGCCAAACATTAGGATAGCTTGAGAAGTCACTGAGGTTCTCCTCTGGATCCATGACATCCCTTAGTTCTTCCTCCTTTGGATTTTACAATAAAATGTTCCAAATTTGAATCAATCCCCTTCCACACCTCTACGTCCGATCTCATTGAAAAGTCCCACCCTTTGAAACTCCTTGAAGATAATATTTCCTGATTTTTTTCGAGAGTCTTCTTAAGTGACTTTGGTCATTTAAGATGTAATTAACTATAGGGGCTTGCCATTATAGGAAGCATGTCCGAACCCAGCTTAATATAAACCCTATTTAATCCTTTATATTAAATAGGGAACTTATCTGCAAATATAATGGTTTTGTAGACCAAACAGACATCATACTTTCCTCAGTTTATTTGATCGAGCCTCATCCTCAAGTCTTGTGTTTATCCTTCGGGATAGATACATGATTTGAGGTATAGTGCTCTTTTATTTTAAACTATGAAAAATATGGGTTCAGTTTGATTTCATACTTCAACGTCCTTCTGAAGCGGGTGACGGGATTTTGATTCTGGTGACCGACAGCTTCTTACGGGCAACTCCCCACAAACCTAACAAAAATAGCTCCGACACTTAGCTTGTGATATGTACCCAACATGAGATATTTTCAGGTGTACTCTTGATGCGTTCAACATATTGTACCTTTTGAGCCCTTGGCTTGTACTCAATCTATAACACTTATTGAAGCAGATTAATGAAATCACTTTTAGAATTTTGTCTGTTTGTTCAATTGCCCTTTTGTGTGACGGATAAAGAGCCATCGTACCATACATTGGTTCTGAACAACAATGAACAAAGAACAAAACAATAAAAACTTGATAATAATAAAATTCAAATAAAATACTCTTTAATAAAATCATCAACCAAAATTTTTTTTAATTTTGAAAACATATTTTGATAATTAAAAGTGATAAAAACAAAAAGAAAAGAAAACAAATTTGTTGGGTTGATTATCTTAATTTTAAGGTCTCTTACTCTTTGCCCGCACAACACGACTGTCCTTGCCTGCACTAATTCCCTTCACATCCTTGTGGAATTTCACATTCTACATAAAACCTCAGAAAATTTTTCATATCTTCCTCACCAATGTCAACCTTATTACATGACATATGTTTAAGAATCCAACACCACAAATTCTCTGCTAAATTTCAATTCTCATTTCAGACTCAGTCCCTAACATCTGATTCCCTTCTTTCGAGGTCGGTCCCTAACTTTTGATTCTCTTTCTAAGATTGATTCCTAAACTTCAATTCTCATTTTAGAATCAGTCCCTAACTTCTTATTCCGTTCTTTTGAGGTCGGTCCCTAACTTCTGATTCTCTTCCTGATATTGATCCCTAAATTTCAATTCTCATTTCAGAATTAGTCCCTAACTTCTGATTCCCTTCTTTCGAGGTTAGTCCCTAACTTCTGATTCTCTTTCTGAGATTGATCCCAAAATTTCAAACCTCATTTCAAAAATAGTCCCTAACTTATGATTCCCTTCTTTCAAGGTCGGTCCCTAACTTCTGATTCTCTTTTTGAGATTTATCCTTAAATTTCAATTCTCATTTCAGAATCAGTCCCTAACTTCTAATTCCATTTTTTCAAGGTCGGTCCCTAACTTTCGATTCTCTTTAAGAGATTGATCCATAAATTTCAATTCTCATTTTGGAACCAGTCCATAAAATATGATTTCCCTCTTTCGAGGTCGGTCCCTAACTTCCCATTCTTTTTCTGAGATTGATCCCTAAATTTCAATTCTCATTTCAGAATCAATCCCTAACATCTAATTCCATTCTTTCAAGGTTGGGCCCTAACTTCCGATTCTCTTTTCGAGATTGATTCCAAAATTTCAATTCTAATTTCGGAATCAGTTCCTAACTTCTGATTCCCTTCTTTTAAGGTTGGTCCCTAACTTCTTATTCTCTTTCTGAGATTGATCTCTAAATTTTAATTCTCATTTCAGAATCAGCCCCTAAGTTTTGATTCCCTTCCTTTGAGGTCGGTCCCTAACTTCTGATTCTCTTTTTGATATTGATCCCTAAATTTCAAATATCATTTTGGAATCAGTCCCTAACTTCTAATTCCCTTCTTTCGAGATTGGTCCATAACTTCTGATTCTCTTTTTGAGATTGATCCCTAAATTTCAATTCCCATTTCAGAAGCCGTCCCTAACTTCTGATTCCCTTCTTTCGAGGTCGGTCCCTAACTTCCGATTCTCTTTCAAAGATTGATCCCTAAATTTCAATTTTTATTTCAGAATCAATCCCTAAATTCTGATTTCCCTCTTTCAATGTCAGTCCCTAACTTCAGATTCTCTTTTTGAGATTGAAACCTAAGTTTCAATTCTCATTTCGGAATCAGTCGCTAACTTCTGATTCCTTTCTTTCGAGGGTGGTCCCTAAATTCCGATTCTCTTTCTGAGATTGATCCATAAATTTCAATTCTCTTTTCAGAATCAGTCCTTAACTTTTGATTCCCTTTTTATGAGGTTAGTCCCTAACTTCCTGTTGGCACTATTTTAGTTGGAAGAGTTGCCCATAAAATGTTGTCGGTCACCGGAATCGAAATCCCGTCGCCAACTTCAGAAGCACATTTTAATGTTTAGAAAAATATGAAATCAAATTGACCACATATTTTTTATAGTTTAAATGAAAGAGCGTTGTATCTCAAACCCTATATCTATCCTGAAGGATAAACACAAGAATTGAGGATGAGGCTCGATCGAATAAACTGAGAAATTTAGGACGTCAGTTTGATCTGCGAAACTGTTTTATTTTTTAACAATTTTCCCTATTTAATATGAAGAATTAAATAGGTTTTATGTTAAGTTGGGTTCGGACGAGCTTCCTATAAGGAAAAATCCTTTCAGTTAATTTCATCCTAAATGACCAAAGTCATATAAGTAAACTCTCAAAAAAATTAGAAAATATTATCTTCAAGGATTTCGAAAGGACAAGACTTTTCAACGAGATTAGATAAAGAGGTGTGAAATGGGATTAACTCAAATTTGGAGCATTTTGTTTTTTGGAATCCAAAGGAGGAAGAACTAGGGGACGTCATGGATCCGGAGGGACGTCAAAGGAGGAAGAACTAGGGGACGTTAAAGGAGGAGAACCTCGGTGACTTCCCAATCTATCCTATGGTTTGGCTTCAATTTTGAGGAGAAATTTATTTGAGTGTTTCATCTTACCAATTTTATTAGTTAGAGCTTACATTCGTGTGAAACGATCACACTAATAGCCTAGAAGATGTGAGGGTTTAAGTCATAATGGACGACAACCTTGAAATCCTAAGACGAGTTAGGGCTTATATTGTACAGCAGAGGTGTACAAAGGCCTAAAGATGAGGTGAAGATTTATGTTGCATAAGCAGACAACCTTGAAATCCTATGACTTGATTGTTTATTTCTAAGGAAGGTATTGGTTTAGCTGAAGAAGACAAGTTTCGCTATTGAAGATGGCTGTGTTGCCCACCATGCTAGCTCCAAGCTCTTTGCCTTGACGAGTTTGAGTTTTTTAGGGTGTCAAGTTATGATGTCAAATCAAGTGGCCCTATGGTTGTAGTTTTTTAAATTTTATGGGGGCATGTTAAGGTTGATTAGAGAGACACCGGTTAGGATCCTACGGTTCCCTCGTTCTGGCACCACTATTTTCTATTAGATTCACTTAGTCCAAATGAATTTACTAAACTCAACTTAATGGGTTCCATACTTTCATTTAAACCGTGGGAATTCTTGGTAGCAACCGTAGGTTTCCTCCTCTGAGGGATTCCCGATCATCCAATAGAGTCGTCTTAATTTATTTGTAGAATTGGCTTTTTTGTGATGTTTGTGATTAAATTTTGAGTTGTTTTATATTTTGAATGTTGTGGCGATGAATTTTCGGTTGATTTTAATTTTCATTTTGGGTTTTTATTTTTTTAATATACTAACAGTTTTTGGTTTTCATGCAGGGTGGCATTGTTGTTTAGCATGTAAGTTTTGTTAGCATAAAAGAGTACATTATGAAAGTACAAGAAAGACAACACTATAAACTATAAAAAGCGTACCTGGTGAGTCTTCTCGTTCCACGACCTGAAACTCAAAATGCATGTTTAATCTTATTACAAAAATTTTGGACCCGGTCACAGACATTTGACCACGTAGATCACCCCAAAGCAATCCAAATTTTAAATTTTCAAATTAAGCGATGGTAGGCAATGTTAGCTTGAGTAATATATCTTCAGGTATCGTCCGTTGATTGGTAGCATGGGTCTTTCACCCCGAAAATCTACTAACTGGTAGGTTCCTCCTGCATATACCTTTTCAACGACAAATGGTCCCTCCCAAGTCAGCTTGAATTTTCCACCTATCTTGCGGCATGCAAGAATAGACTTTTTGAGCACGAGTACGAGGTCACAAACTTGAAATGTCCTTGAACAGACCAATTTGTCATGAGCTTGTGCCATCTCTGCCTGGTAAAGTTCTAAATGTTGTTGTGCTTCAAGTCATTTTCATTCAAGACTCTCTAGTTCTTCAAGTCTGAGTTTTACACTTTCTTCTGTTGTGAGTTGGTTGGCAACATCAACTCTGAGAGATGACATTTGAATTTCTAACGGTAGTACGGCCTCGACCCGTACACGAGCATGTAGGGTGTACACTAAGTGGGAGTCCTGAAAGTCATCTGGTAGGCTCACAAGGCTTCTAACAGTTTGTTGTGCCAATCCTATTTGTTTTCATCCAGTGTTTTTCTTTAAATCTGTACCAATGCCTTGTTGAAGGCTTCAGTCAGGCCATTTGCTCTAGGATAGTAAATTGTAAAGTATCTTCAATCTATCCCGTATCTTTTGATAAAATTGTTTATTTTTGTGCTTTTAAAAGCTATCCCATTATCGTAAAATATTCTTCACGGTACTCCAAAATGGTAGAAAATTTGACTTTTAAAGAATTGAAGGATGTGCTGTGTCGTAACGTCTTGTAACGGTACTGCTTCTGCCCATTTGGAGAAATAGTCTGTAGCGACAAGTATAAATCTGTGTCCTTTGGAGGATGGTGGGTCTATTGAACCTATTATGTTCATACCCCAACACTCGAATGGCCATGAGGTAATAGTTGGGTGTAGCACATTCGGGGGTTGGTGTAAGACCACCCCATGCACCTGACACTGGTGACATCTTCTGGCTGTATCAATGCAGTCGGACATCTTTGTTGGTCAATAATATTCGAGTCTTTTGATCTTCATTTTCATCTTTGGCCCTGACTGGTGAGTGCCACACAATCCAGAATGTACTTCTTTATCAATATTTTGTGCTTCGGCGTTGCTAAACATCATAGCCACATCTGGTCAAACGAGATCATTGACCATCTTGCTAGATGTTCGGAGAGTGTTGGTCAAGTCATGAAATATTGCAACGGGTTAACTTTTGAGATTAAGGTAATTTTATGAGAAAGCATGTAAGGTCTAAGCATTTTAGCAGCAAAAATTAATGCTAGACAATGCTTCTCAATGGGTGGATCCCTTATCTCGGTAAGTATTAGACGATGACTCAAATAGTAGAGTGCATTTTCTTTACCCTCATCATTGACTTGGGTTAAGATGGCTCCAAGAGAGTTGTCTAGATCCGCGGTATAAAGTATCAACGGTTTCCCTGGGATAGCAGCTACCAAAATAGGAGGTGTCATTAAGTATTGTTTAACGTCCTCAAATGCCCGCTGGCATTTCTCTTCATAAATGAATTTGGCATCCATTTTAATTAATGTCAAGAAGGGCTGACACCTACCTGAGAGATTAGAAATAAAGCGTCTCAGATATGCCAACTTCCCTTAGAAGGAATGTAGTTGTTTCAAAGTTTTAGGAGGGGCATTTCCAGGTTAGCTTTAATCTTATCTGGGTCAATCTCAATTCCCAGATGATGGACAAAAAGTCCAAGAAACTTCCTAGAGGTAACGCCAAAGGCACACCTTAAGGAATTCATTTTAAGGTCATATCGTTGTAACCGTTCGAGCAAGATCCTCAAATCATACAAATGGTCTATTTTTCATTTAATTTTGATGACCAAATCATCTACATAGCATTCCATTTGATTGTGAATGAGGTCGTCAAAAATCTGTCATTGCACGTTGATATGTTGCTCCAGCGTTCTTCAACCCAAATGACATCACTGTGTAGCAAAAAATTCCGAACGGTGTTCTGAAGGCTGTAAGTGTTGCATCCTTGGGAGTAATCTTGATTTGGTTGTATCCCGACGATCCGTCCATGAAAGAGAAGATTTCATGTGTAGAAGCGATATCCACCATCATTTCCGGCATTGGTAGTGGAAACTCGTCTTTTGTACATGCTTTGTTTAGATCTCTAAAGTCAAAACAAATTCGTATTTGTCGATTTTTCTTCTTAACAGGTATGATGTTAGCTAACCATGCGGGGTATTGCTCTTCTTGTACAAAGTTGGTGTCTATTAATTTCTTTACCTCGGCGATGACTTGCTGCTCTATTTTGAGGTGCATTCTTCTGGGAGCTTGTTTCACTGGGGTTATATTCTTGTCTACCCCGAGTTTATGAACCACAACCTCTGCTGAAAGTCCTGGCATTTTGTCATAGTTCCATGCGAAGCAATCTTTAAATTTAGTTAACAATTTGAAGAACTGTAGAGATTCTTCATCGTTGAGTAAAGAACTTATAAATGTAGGTCGAGGTTGTTCTTCAGTTCCAAGGTTGATTTCCTTTAACTCATCAACTGTTGATTTAATTTCCTCCTCAAATTCTAGCAGAGCATTTTCTATTAGCTGATCAGTAGAGTCATCCTCTATATCGAGGCAATCCTCTTCTGATTCACTAGTAATAACCATAAAAAATTATAAATCATCGACTGGTCCTACTGTACCAAATCTGAGACTTTCTTTTGAGTTGGGAGTTTGACTTTTAACACTCCATAACTTTTTAAGAAGTTGAAATTTATCTTTTGGCATTTATTTTGGCAAGTGTCCCTGTTGAATTAACTTTTGTACATAAGGCAAAAATTAACCAAAAAGCAATTCCAAAACTCATTAGGATCATCATCCAAATTTACATGACTTTCAAGATCAGTAGAGGTAGAAGCATGGTAAAATTTGATCGGCTTTGAACCAACACTACGGACTTCCTTGACCTTTAAACTCTCCACCTTTTGAGGGAGAATCAGAGTAAGGGTCATAACATTCACATAGTGGTTTATCCGATCATACATTGTCTCATATTCACTTTTCTCTACATCTTCTAAGGATATCTCATATTGAGATTTCTTCTATTTTTTCAACATTTCATCTTGGGAATTGTCTTCGTCACCAATGTTGATGGTCGACCTAGTCCGTTCAGCAATTAAATTGGTTCTTGCTCGTCCACGTCCCCGGCCTCGACCTCGGGTGCGCGAACTAAAAGAACCTCCACCAACTTGTTGTAAAAGAGTGGTTGAAGATCGCTGAAGCGAAGTTGAATGGCTTCCTTTTTGTGATTTTTATGAATTTTCACTTTTATTTGTTGCGATTTCATGAGAGAAGATAGTTTTCTTTGGAGGCGTGTAGTAGGCAGCATCTTCATGAATGCCCACTTCATGAACTGAAAACGATTGCAGATCTCCCTTGATGTAATGCTCTTGTCCTTCTTTGTAGTACTTAATGCATTGGTGTAGAGACGACCCCCAGTAGAGCATTGAAAGAAGTCTTAGTGTCGATGATATGAAACTTAGCGGTTGTTACTAGTTCTCCAACCTCTATAAAAAGAGTAATCGATCCAAGGGATCTCTCTCCCATTTTGTTGAATCCTCTTAACATCATTTTATCGGTCGTAAGCTCCTGAGCTTCAATGTCCAAATAGGCCAATGTCCGTAGACTCATCAGGTTGAGGGTTGCTTCAGGATCTACTAAAACTCTAGACAACATAAATCTGCCAATGTTAACGGAGATGTAGAGTGGACGATTATGGTCGGTGGTACCGAGCAGCAAATCTTCATCTATGAAGGTTACCTCAGGCTGTTCTTTCAACAAGCAAACTCCATCTGAGGATGTGCTGACCAACTGGGCTAAGCAAATCTCTGGGTCAAGCAAGGCTGTAATTAGAGCTTCTCTCATCTCCTTTGATAGGATCAGAGCATCGTAGATGCTTAATTGTGCCAACAACTTCCTAAGATGAGCGAGAACATTGTAATCCGCTTTGTATGATCCTCCAATTTTGCTCTTGGTTGTGTGGTTCTTTCATTGGTGGAGGTGGAGGTATCTCTTCTCGAAGTAATATCTATTTTCTTTTATCTGCTGGAGCTGTTCTCGGGGGTAACACTCTCCCACTCCTTAAGTTTACGTATGTAATTTATTCTTCTTGAGGTACCTTTATTGAATCTTCCAGTCTTTCTTCTTTGTCGGAAAGATCTAAGTTGATGTCAAGTGGTGCACTCTAGCGCTCGAGGATTGGTTCCTCACTCCCGGTGCTGTCGTAGCTGGTATCGCTGCTGTCCTCTTTGATCTTGTTAGCGAGTTCATCGGACACAAGTACGATTTGAGGATCATTTTGGGAATTGAGATTGAGGTTAGATTGGTCAAAATCGATTGCTTCATCATTAGAGACAGTTAAAACGTAGCCGAAATCATGATCGTTATATTCATAAGACCCTGGAGGGGTAAGAAGATAATCATACAAGGTAAGGGGTTTGAGGATTAGATTTTCTTCCCCAAATTTGAGACAACCAATCTAGTAGAGGCAGCCTCTATCCTACCCCTCATGATATCAATCTTTGTGGTAGTGTTCTTCATCCTATTTGTCTTTGCTGATGATGGATCTTGTGGCGAAATCTTCACATCAGGCTTGACAGGCTGAAGACTCTGGACGAAAGTTTATTGTGATCCATTCTGGATTTGGTTTTATATTTTCTTAGTTGATTTGCTCCAAACTTCATTCCATTCATCTTTTCCAATGTATGTGGAAGATTGTTTTGATGAATCCTGTATTTTATTTAGTATCCTCTTGAGCTCGTCCCAAGTTGTACTCCATCTCTCTTCTCCATTATACGGATCAATCAGAGAGATTTGTTCAGCCGAAAGCATATTTATAGAACCTTTTTTAGGTTCTCTTAAATATTATTTTGGGATCTTTATATTCCCTTCTTTAAGGTTCTTCTCGAGCCAATCCTTAAAGATGAAACATTCTTCTAAAGTGTGCCAAAGCAACCTGTGGTACAGGCAATAATTTGGTAGATCCTTCTTGTCGACCTCTTCGGGTTTCTTCAGATCTGGTAGTCTGAACTCAGGCTTCTGCAACAATCTTCTGAACATTTTGGATATGACTTCATCTTTGAATGAATACACCATTTTCTATCATTTTGCCAGAGATATTCTCTTATTCCTTGTTGAGGTGATCCCTCTTGAGGCGGTCGCTAGCTAGACTGACTATTCTGTTTCTGAGTCTGTTATGATGAAGATTGGTGAGGATTTTCTGGATATCTCTTCTTTGGTTGTTTTCCTTTATCGACAGTCACTACTATTCTTGATTTCTTTTCAAACACTCTGCTTTCCTTGGACTTCTCGTGTGAATCCATATGTTTGTTTTCTTCTTGAAGACTACTAGCTTTACTGAGTAGCTTCTCGAAGGATTTGATGGTGGCTACTGGCCCATGAATGCTTTTGAGTAAAATATCAATCGCATGATATTCTTGTAGCTGAGGTTCACATTTCATGCTAAGGTTTCTCCACCTCAAAATGTAATCCGCTAAAGTCTCGTTGTGTTTTTGTGTCTCCATCATAAGCTCTCCTATAGACACATGATGTTGCGCTCCGGCAAATCCTTTCACAAATAATTGTTCCAGCTTGGCAAATTTCTTAACTGATCCGTTGGGCAAATCAACATACCAATTGAAAGCGATCCCTGACAAGCTGCTGACGAACTGTTGGAAGAGTAAAGCTTTGCTATTTCTTGTGTTGCCGCAACTGGCTCGAAAGTGTTCTATATGTTGTCTGGGATTTTCAGTCCCATCAAATATCTTGAAATTCAGGGACAGAAACCCTTAGAGAAGGGTACAACATCGAATTCCTCCGGGTAAGGTCTTCCTTTCAAAATTAATGGGCCACCCTTAGATTGGGTTAAGGCCTCCCGAACTTGCTCGACCATTTGCTTAAATTCCTTCTCTGGCATGGCGCCCAATGGAGAATCCTTCTTTTATTGCTCATCTATATTGGCTGATGAAACTTCTCTTCTTTCATCTATATTATGTATAATTTATGGTTGGTTGACCTCTAGAGAGGCCAACTGTGGGCGTTGAGATTGTTCTTGAATTGTGGTCATGGCGGTCATGGTTGTGGCCATCACTTCTATCATTTTCTCGAGTTGGCTGACTTGCTCATCCCTTAGGAGGATAATCCTATGCTGCACATCTATGGCGTTCTCTTCAACAAGAAGTTGAGCCTTGCGCGTAGACGTAGCTGATCTGGTTTCAATAACATGGACATCAATGAAATCTTCTTCTAGGTAATCATTATAATTAAAGTATTTATCATCATCAATAAAGACTCCATGTTCCCGAGCCAACTCAAAAATCTCGAGTCAGAACTTTTCAACTTTTTCTTCAATTATTGATTTCTGAATTACTTTTAGATCTGGAGGACCCTGCTGGACCTCTTCCTCTTGCTCTTCCATCTCGCTGACAATTGTTGCGACAATGTCAGATACTTCAGACCCTGGCTTCATTCCATGATCTTGCCTTGCAGGCTCACTCGACTGTATCGATACAACGACCTTTGGTATCCACACCTTCTTTTTTGATGGTGATGTCTTGAGACAAAGTGTCTCAGTAGAAACATTGCTATGTCGAAGAGAAGTATGCCCCCCATGGTGCAGACCGACTACAATTCCGGGCAATTTCCTCATCTTTTCCTTTTAAACTTTAGGAATGTCTTTGAAGTGGGTGATCGATAGAATTCTTAGACCAAGTCTTGACTTAACCAGTCGACGACCTGTGGTCATAGTTGCGGTAGAATCAGTGGTAACTATGGCGGTATCAACTCTGCTTCCCAAGCGAAACCAGACAGGGATGCGGGCATGCAAATTTTTAATTGAATTTCGAGATCATTTGGCAGGTCTGACGTCTTTTGAAATCTCTTTCTTCAATATTGCATGCCCTACTTGTTTAAGTAATTTACTGACTGAACAGCCCTCTTTGGCAGCTAGCCTCTAAAAAATTGAATTCACTCGGGTGATAGGAGCAGGCTTCTTCCTCTCCTCACCTTGTCCATGAAGCGATGGTAATGCAGCGGTAATTTATCAGATAATCTCGTATCCATCAGTATCCATTAAAGTTTAGAATCTACTTCCTCGTAGAAGCAGATAGGTTTCCAGTAATTCCAACTCATCTTGGTGAGGATCTTCCTTAACGGGTATCTCCTCAAGAGCCTAGGCTTTGGTGGCCCTCCAAACTCTCCTATTGTGGTTTCTCCTTTGAGTTCGGGTTAGTGGTGTAGTCTTTAAACTTGATGCGATTTCGAACATAGATGGTGGGACAACTAATCCCTCAGTTAGATCTTTAATAATCATTACTTCTTTCCCCTTAGCAGCAGCGGGAATAGCATGCTTGGTACTTAACGTAGTGGCAACATTAGTCTTGGCCTTCATATAAGAAGGGAAGTTCTGAAGACAGTTCAGGTTGAGCTCAGTAGACAACTCCTGAACTTCTGGAGCGGTGTCATATATGACGACGAACGATGCCTTCCGAAGGATAACCTAAAGATCTTCAAATTTTGCTTCGAACTTAATGGTAGGAGCAACATTGCGGACCTCATGGCTTGTCAGCAAGTTGCAAGAAGAAGTCAGTGTTGGGTAGGCCATCGCATCAGCTTTAAAATAGAAAGCTCTGGGTTAGTTATACGGCAAAAACCTTGTAATCTTAGTGCAAACACTGAAAATTAATAGAGATCGATCTATAGACCAGGTAAGTCTTAAATTGTGGGAATTTTTAAAAAAAAAAGGTAATTTAAAATTAGAAAAATTTAATTAATTTTGAAGTGTGCACAACACAACATGATTTGATTTAATTTGCAAAATAGCAATTTAAATTTGAAAGGGAGATGTGAAGTGTTTAGGACCCAGTGCGGGACCCTTTTAGCAAAATACAATGCCTAGGTGGAACTAGTCCATCAACACACCTATTGGGGGTCCGACCCCACATGAAAATTTAAAGAGTCCTTAATGGCCTCCTGAACCCCTCTGTTCAAAGGTGATTGAACAGATAGTCCTGAAGTCCAAGGAGTTGGTCGTACCTTCCCAAGCAGAAATGGGTAAAGTACGTCAACGGAAGAAGAATAATTTGGTCCAAGAGGGACATAGACACATTACCGATGTGTGAAGATAACATTTCCTTATTTAAATGGAGAGAAAAGCTTGTCCCCAGCGGAGTCGCCAGAAGCTGTCGACACTATATTGGTTGGAGAAGTTGCCTGTAAGAAGCTGTCTGTCACCGAAATAGAAATCCCGTCGCCTGCTTCCAAAGGACATTTTAATTAAAAAAAAAAAAATCAAAGTGACCCCATATTTTTCATAGTTTAAATGAAAGAGCGTTGTACCTCAAACCCTATATCTATCCTGAAGGTTAAACACAAGACTTGAGGATGAGGCTCGACCGAATAAACTGAGAAATATATGATGTCCGTTTGGTCTGTGAAACCGTTTTATTTGCCAATATTTTCCCCTATTTAATATGAAGAATTAAATAGGGTTTATATTAAGTTGGGTTTGGATGAGCTTCCTATAAGGGCAAGCCCTTATAGTTAATTACATCCTAAATGACCGAAGTCATCTAAGAAAATTCTCGATAAAAATCAAGAAATATTATCTTCAATGATTTCAAAAGTACAGGAGTTTTCAACGAGATCGGAAAAAGAGGTGTGAAATGGGATTGGATTAAATTTGGAGCATTTTGTTTTTTGGAATCTAAAGAAGGAAGAGTTAGGGTACGTCATGGCTTCGGAGGAGAACCTTGGCGACTTCCTAATCTATCCTATGGTTTGGCTTCAATTTTGAGGAGAAATTTATTTGAGTGTTTCATCCTGCCAATTTTATTAGTTAAGGCTTACATTCGTGTGAAATGATCACACAAATAGCCTGGAAGATGTGAGGGTTTAAGTCGTGACGGACAAGAACCTCAGAATCCTAAGACGAGTTAGGGCTTAGATTGTACAACAGAGCTATAAAAAGGCCTAAAGATGAGGTGACGTTTTATGTTGCATAAGTAGACAACCTCAAAAACCAATGGCTTAGTTGTTTAATTCTAAGGATGGAATTGGTTTAGATGGGGAAGACAAGTTTTGCTATTGAAGATGGCCGTGCTTCCCACCATGCTAGCTCCAAGCTCCTTGCCATGATGAGTTTGAGTTTTCTAGGGTGTCAAGTTATGATGTCAAATCAAGTGGCCTTATAATTGTAGTTCTTTAAATTTTATGGGGGCATGTTAAGGTTGATTAGAGTGACACTGGTTAGGATCCTACGGATCCCTCGTTCCGGCACAACTATGTTCTATTGGATTCACTTAGTCCAAATGAATTTACTAAACTCAACTTAATGAGTTCTGTACTTTTATTTAGACCGTGGGAATTCCTGTTAGCAACCGTAGGTTACCTCATCCGAGGGATTTCTGATCATCCGATAGAGATGCCTTAATTTAGTTGTAGTTGTGGTTTTTTTGTGATAGTTGTGATTAAATTTTGAGTTGTTTTTTATTTTAAATGTTGTGGTGGTGATATTTATCATGGTTGATTTTAATTTTGGTTTTGGGTTTTAGTTTTGTGGCTATCCTAAGAGTTTTTGGTTTTCATACAGGGTGGCATTGTAGTTTAGCATGCAAGTTTTGTAAGCATAAAAGAGTACAACATGAAAGTACAAGAAAGATGACACTGTAAACTATAAAAAACGTACCTGGCGAGTCTTCTCGTTCCACCACCTGAACTCAAAATGCATGTGAGAGCACGTTATATAAAGCAAAAAAATAAGGTTTTAGCGATTTACCCAACCCTAGGTCATATCTTGGTGGGTCCTTTTTTTATTAAGGATGACTTTTGTGAAGTAAAACATATTAAGTTTAGTAGACCTCGTATCCAACAGATTTGGAGAAAAAAACAGGTCCATGGTTCCCTCTCACTACCTGGTGAAAAGTCTCGAGCTCTTTTTAAACTTATTATGTTACTTAATAACCTATCTTATAAATAACTTTAATGCTCAAATAACATTGATGTTTCAATTATCCTTAAGAGTAGGGTAATTATCACTTATAATTTAATCTGAGAATTATGTAGGTGAAGACTCTTAAAGGGGCAAGTTAATGTCATCAAGTCACTTAGCCAACTTATTCATTTGGGCATGTAGTGTTTAAAGATTTTCAATTTAATTATGTTTACTTTTCTAATCCTCATTTAATCAGATTTGATTTTGCTTAGATCTCTACTAAGCCCTTTAGACTTTGGTAGATGTGTCAGTTATATTTTGAAAAGGTTTGAATCTTAAGTGGTGATGATTCAGTTTTTAAATTCATTTGGACATCAAATAGGGGTATTAAATTAATGAGTTATCAATACCTAAAATGCCATTGGAATTAGACTCTTTTTTTTAAGGTGTCGCTTTTTTTTAAAAAATAATAGTAATATTTATTTTATGTGATATTAATAATTTAAGTGTTATGCATGTAAAAATAAAAATTTAAGTCTTAAATATGTTCATACTTAAGAATTGTGTCTCACGCGTGTAAGTCTTAAAAAAAGATCTTATTCTGATATCGCATGAAAAAGATTATTAATGATATGCCATCAATAGATTTTTATCATTCCACATGAATATCAAAATATTTCATAAATCTAGAAATATTTTTTTATTGGAGATATTACACGTATCTACAGATTTTTTTGAAATATAAATGCTCAACTTTTGCTTTGATTTCAACAAACTTACAGTAAAACTGACCAGCTCAACGAGACGAATCCAATGATACCATATTTGGTCAAATTCAAGTCAAATCAAAATTAGATCAAGCTCTTAAATCACTTTGGGAAGCTTTCGATGCATAATTGGAAGGTTAAACAAAATCTAAATTTGACAAGTTTGAAGTCAAATTGAGCGTCTTGACAAAAAGAATCTAACAAACCCAAAATCACTTAATTTTGATATTGTTAACACGATTAAATGTGTATAGATTATATGGACAAGTTTTAAGCTTGTTCAAACTTTGGGCTCGTTACACTACTAGTGTTGTGTGTAGATTACATAAAACTATATAAAATAACCATTATGAATAAATACTCTTTTCATAGAATTGGTGGCTTATTTGATCAATATAGCTTTTCATGAACATATCAATATAGTCAAGTGTATTTATGTATCCTCATAAAGGTTAAGTATTAATTAAATACAAACCACCCGAAACATTGATATTCACAAATTAATCACCCATGTAATTTTTTTGAGCTAATAAAGTGATGCATTTACACGGGTAATGATCAAGCTATTGAGAATTTTATAAAAATGGAAAATGCGGGTTGAGGATTCACTGTGAATTCTAATATTTGGGTGAGAAATTGAAAAATGGGTGAAACAAGATGGTTGATATCTAAATAACAAGTTTGGGTGGTATGTATTTAATTACCCCAAGCAATATAATACATGTTCTCGATTTGGCCGCTTGTTAATATTGTTTAGACAAGTTGTTATTAGTGTCTCTCAACAATTAAAATCACATTGCAAAATTATCATTGCATATCTTGGAGTTAACATCAATTATTTATTATTTTATATTTGAAATAATTAATGTAAAAATAAATTGTTTGTCCTTGATAGGCCATCAATAAATGTGTATTTCACTATTTTTTTAAATTAACATGTTGATATTTTTATGTGATATGAAATATTTAGGTGGTATAAATATAACAAATAAAACTTAGGTGTTAGATATATAAATACATAAGAATTGGGTGGTGGGCATGCATGTAAATACCCATTCTATACGAGAAAATATTATATTTAGAGTCCGAGCGTAGAAGTCCCGATGTAGAGTTACGTCCGGACTCCAATTAAATTTTGGCGTGTGTCTTGTCTAAAAATCAAAGAAGCCTAAAGTCCGACCCAATGATGGAGTACAACATGGTTGCACTCAAATTTTTTCTTCAATGCAACCTTGTCGTACACTGACTTTCACATTGAATTATTTATTTGGATGTTTTTTACTTAGTACAACATAATTGTACTGAGGAGAAACCTCGAGTACAAGCATGTTGTACTCCATGACCGGGTTGGACTTCAAGCTTCTCCAATTTTTAGATAAGAACACGTATCACAATTTAATTTGAATCTAGATGCAACTCTTTGTCCAAACACCGTACATTATATTTCTCATTCCATACATGCATTTAGGGCCATCAAAAAAGCTCATTATTTGTGAACAACTCGTGTTCGGCTAGTTAAGTAGCTCGTGTTCGGCTCGTTCGTTAAGTAAATGAGCCGAATATGAACAACTCTTTGTTCGCTCGTGTTCGGCTCGTTTTAGCACGAAATAAAAAAAAAATTATATAATTATTTATATAATATTACATATATTATTTATATAATAATCTATTATATATATTTATATCTAAGTTTAAATTGTAACATTTCGTGTGGTAATGTGGTTAGTGTCTTCTTTTACATACATTTGGTCCAGGTTTGAATCCAACACTTTACATATATTTTTTCAATTTAATTTTAACGAGCTAATTTTGAGTCGAATAGGAGCCGAACACGAACAAAAATATTTAAATCAAGCCAAACACAATCACACTTTTCACGAGCTAATTTCGAACATGAGTAGTTTCGAACGAGCAGAACACGAGCCAAGTCTGAGCTCGCTCAAGCTTGGCTTGTTTACAGCCCTACATGCATTCATGCATAATAACCATGAAATCCAATTTCTTGTACTTTAATTTTGAATCAGGTTCGCCATCTCGAAATAGCCTTTCATTCTTCAATGCAAGGCACACAAGATGATCACCCACTCCATGCCACCCCAGAAGCTCGAAATCCTCAAATCAATGGAGAAGCCAAAGATAACATCTTGATTCATCTGAAACCCGTTAAGAAATCATGGCATGCACAAAATTTCTTGCCTGACCCTTCTGCCAAAAGCTTTCATGCCGAAGTTAGAGAACTCAGAGAACGTTTGAAGGAGACTCCCAACGATTACTTCGTCATCTTGGTGGATAGCATGATTACAGAGAAAGCTCTCCCTACTTAACAAACCATGCTAAACACCTTCTATGATGTGTGTGACAAAATTGGCATGAGACTCACAGCTTGCGGATATACTCACTAAAACTCTACATAAGAACGGGTCTCTACAATGCATAACCAATCTTAAGGTTAACTCAAGTGACCTTTGAATTCATGGGGGGGCAATAACCAACCACTAGCACTATTTCGCTCTCCTCTACTTTCCCTCCACCCTTTTCAGTTCCGCCATGTCTTTGTCTAGTGGAAATGCTGACAAACTATATTTTCATTCTAGAATCTAATTAACGACAATTTTTTTAGCTACAACCACAAAGACCTCATTAAGTCATAAAAATGTTTAAAAAACCGACGCTTTTGAATTATTTTTGACAGCTTTTAGGCCACCAAAATTAGACTCTTTTTTTGTAGTGCCACTTTTTTAAAAATAATAGTGATATATTTTATGTGATAATAACAATGTAAGTTTTATGCACGTAAATACTAAAATTGAAGTCTTAAATATGTTATTACATAAGAATTGTGTCTCTCGCGTGTAGGTTCTAAAATTAAAGGCCATTTATATGCATTCCACATAATTTTAATGCATTTAAAAAGCAAAATTCTACACTTTTCTTTTATTTAACACTTAAATTTTGAATATCACATAAAAATATTATTAATGATATTGCATCAATAGATTTTTATTATTCCACATGAATCTTGAAACAAACTGACCAGCTCGACAAGATGAATCCAACGATATAATATTTGGTCAAGTTAGGTCAAATCAAGCTTAGATTAAGCTCTTAAATCACCTTGTGAAACTTTCGATGTATAATTGGAAGTTTAAACAAAATTCAAATTTGGCAAGCTTGTTGCCAAATTGAGTGTCTTGACAAAAAGAATCCAACAAGCTCAAAATCACTCAATTTGAGTATAGATTATATGAACAAGTTTTAAGCTTGCTCAAGTTTTAGGCTTGTTTACACCACCAATGATGTGTGTAGATTACTTAAAACTATATAAAATAACCATTATGAACAAATACTCTTTTCTTAGAATTATGATTTATTTGATCATTATAGCTTTTCAAGAACATATCAATATAGTCAAGTGTATTTATTTATCCTCACAAAGTTTAAGGGATAATTATATACAGACCACACGAAACATTGATATTTGCAAATTAATCACAATTTTTTTTGAACTACCAAACCAATGTATTTCGCAAGTCATGATCAAACTATTGGGAAATTGATAAAAATAAAAAATGTGGTTAGGGGGGTTTTATTGTGAATTTTAATATTTGGGTGAGAAAATGAAAAATGGATGAAAGAGGATGGTTGTATTGAAATAACAAGTTTCGGGGGGTCAATATGTAATTACCCCAACTAATATAATACATGTTCTTGAGGATTAGGTCGCGTGTTAATATTGTTTAGACAGGTTGTTATTAGTGTCTCTCAACAATTAAAATCACATTGAAAAAATATCATTGCTTGTCTTGGAGTTAGCATCAATTATTTATTATTTTATATTTGAAATAATTAATGTAAAAATAAATTGTTTGGCTTTATAGGCCATCAATAAATGCGTATTTAACTTTTGGTAAGATTAATATAGTGATATTTTTATGTGATATGAAAGATTTAGGTGGTATAAATGTAAAAAAACAAAACTTCAATGTTTGATATATAAATATATAAGAATTGGGTGGTAGGCATGCATGTAAATACCCCATTCTATAGAAGAAAGTATTATGTTAGGAGTTTGGACGTAGGAGTCCCAACGTAGAGTTACGTCTGGACTGCAATTAAAATTTTCCGCATGTCCTTGTTTAAAAAACAAAAAAGTTGAAGTCCAACCCGGTCATGGAGTACAACATAGTTGTACCTGAGATTTTACTTTAGTACAATCATGTTGTACACTATGACATCACATCGAAGTATTTATTTGGATTTTTTTTTCTTAATATAATATAGTTGTACCAAAGAAAAACCTCGAATACAAGTTTGTTTTACTCCATGACTGGGTTGGACTATAGGTTTCTCTATTTTTTAGACATAATTACACGTCAAATTTTAATTGGAATCTAGATGTAACTCTATGTCTAGACTCCATACATTATATTTTCTCATTCCATACACGTGCATTCATGCATAATAACCATTAACTCCAATTTCTTCTACTTTGAATTTAAATCATGATCTCCGTCTCAAAATAGCCTTTCATTCTCCCACGCAAGACACACAAACGAATCACCTACTCCATGCCGCCCAGAAGCTCAAAATCCTCAAATAAATGGAGAATTGGGTCAAAGATAACATCTTGATTCATCAGAAACCCATCAAGGAAACATAGCAACCCCAATATTTCTTGTATGACCTTCCACCAAGAGCTTCCACGACGAAGTTAGAGAACTCAGAGAATGCTTGAAGGATTACATTGGCAAAGTGGAGTTCTTCATTGGGATGTGGAAGGTGGGAAAACTCACTGGTCTATCTGGCGAGGGGAATGAAGTTCAGAACATTCTCTATAATTTGGTGTCCAGTTTAAGGAAGATAGAGGAGAGGGCTTAGGGGATGTTGGGAAGGGAGGAATTGCGCGGTTTAGCTGAATATTTGGCTGGGCAGTAAGGCTCTGAGCTTTTGGTACCCATCAGTTGTTGTGAGGGAAGGGTGCATTTGTTGTTCACTAGTAAGATGTTAGAGGGAAGCTTTCTAATTTTTTGCTATGTTTTCTAATAAATGTGAGAGCTGTTAGTTGCTAACTGTGTTTGGGTGTACTAATTGGGGGCAGAGAAGTAGCAAGATTTGTGTATTACGTTCACATAACAAACGTAACTCTACATGCGGAAGTCAATCCACAAATGACACATGTCAATCATTTTTCTCTTTTATTATTTTAGAGAATTCATATGAAACGATGTTAGAAACTACGTGGCCTAACTTAGCCCATCGTAGGATATTGATGCACCATTTTAACCATGAAAAATAACGCGCCAGAAATTTGAAAACAAATTTATAAAAGCAGTACAACCTTAAGGTTTAAGTTTGAAGATTTTTTTATTATGGAATATCAGAAGAATAAAAATCATTGTTGTTGTCAAAACTAAAAAAAAAATATTAAGTATGGAGAACTAGTATAGTAGTAACTTGAATAACTCTGAGGTCATATCTTTTTTTCATTCATGCGATGATATTATATACTTGAACTCATTGGTAAGCTTGAAATAAAACTTCATTTATATTGTTAATCTGAAACTTTTTTTGAGTCTTTTGATGCATGTAATATTTAATATCCAAGGAGACCATATTGATTTGGTGTTGACGACATGCACAGATAAAAACCATATTTTTACTCATCAAATAAGATGAAATTTGCTATAGAAAGCTTTGAATTTGTATTACTGCATATATTATTGATCATTTCCTCAAATATAATCTTGTTGAAATGGTTCTAATTATATATTTAGAAAACATATAGTAACTAGAAAGCAAAAAAGATCATTTTGTAGAGATTTAGTGCATATATTATTGTATTTTTTGTTAATTTTGACTTTTCTTGGTAAATTTGGTTTGTTCTTGAAATTAAAAAAATTATATGTAGAATGAATGAGTGTTTAACTTTTTCTTTTCTTCATTCCGTTAAATTGTTGATTTATCATTCGTACAATCATGTTGTATTGGTTATGTCAGTACAACCAATACAAAACGGTTGTACTGAAGAGAAATAAGCAATATTGCATCAGTTGTAAAAATTATGAAGAAAACTTAAAAATTGTTTATAGTAAGAATGAGTTTTTAATTTTTGTTTTTCCCTTTTATTGTTATGGTTGATTTATTCTTCGTACAACATAATTATATTGAAGGGAAATAAGCAATGTTGTATCGGTTGTAAAAACTATGAATAAAAATTTAAAAACTATTTGTAGAAAGAATTAGTTTTAAATTTTTTACTTTTTCTCATTCCTTTGTATGATTGATTTATCTGTTTTGCAACCATGTTGTATTGAAGGGAAATAAACAATGTTGTATCGTTTGTAAAAACTATGAATAAAAATTTAAAATTTATATGTAGAAAGAATTTGTTTTAAATTTTTACTTTTTCTTATTGCTTTAAATGGTTGATTTATCTGACGTGCAACCATGTTGTATTGATTGCATTGATTTACCTTAGTACAACCGATAAAACACGGTTGTAATGAAGGGAAATAAGCAATGTTGTATCGGCTGTAAAAATTCTGAATAAAAATTCTAAAGCTGTATGTAGAAAGAATGAGTTTTTATTTTTATTTTTTTCTCATTCCTAAGAATTGTTGAATTATCGCTCGTATAACCATATTATATTGGTTGTACTTATTTATTACAGCACAATGTATACAACACAGAAGTGCTTAAGAGAAATAAGTAATGCTGTATCGATTTTAAAAATTTTGTATAATAATAAAAAAACTGTATGTAGAAAAGATGAGATTTTAATTTTTGTTTTTCCTTGTTTTTTTGAAGTGTTGATTTAATCCTTGTACAACTATGTTATATTGGTTGCATTGTGTTATCTTAGCACAACAGATAAAACAAATTTGTCTTGAAGGGAAATGCACAATGTTGTATTAGTCATAAAAATTCTAAATAAAAAAAATTGCATGTAGAAAGAATGAATTGAAATTTTTTCTTATTCCTAGAAATGAATGATTTGTTCCTTGTACATCCTTATTGTATTGGTAGATAAATCAATGCAACCGATACAACACAGTTGTATTGAAGAGAAATGAACAATGTTGTATCTGCTCCAATGATTATTTTTTTCTTGAAATTTTAGGACCTTGTGTTAGGTTTGACAAGTAGTAACGCCAATCAAAAGAGTCATGAACCAGTTACAAAAAAATTTGTTGGCTTGACTGTTCACAATAAGAAGGAAGTAAAATGATATGTACTGCTATTGTGCCCAGTTTTATGGATTTAGTGTAAGGAATGATCATGTTTGTTACTGGCCAATTTCAAGGAATATAAAATCAAAGAACTTTTGTGCTCAAAGGTTGATTTTAAGAAATATCCCAATCTAAAAAATGGGGTGAAGTTCCATAAATAAAACACTAGGATTAGCTGTCAGTGAATGACTAGATTTGTCATTGATTATGAAGGTAAATGAACTGTGAATAAACTTATAAAGAACCACAAACATTCGTTAGTCATGCCAACTGATCAACATCTATTGAGATCACACCCGGGGATCAACAAGGAGAAAGCAGTTGTGTTGCAATCGATGACACTAACAAGAATTATAGCCATTAATGCATTTTGATATCTTGTTGAGGAGGTAGGAAGAATATATAAGAATGGTGCAGTTTGCATATGAATCCTCCTTGAATTCACGACAAAGTGCAATGAAAATAATTAAATTCCTTTCGTAAGTTTCTTTTGGCGATTAGAAATGTTCAAACCATTATGGCCTTATATAGATCATCGGGCTGGCGTATAATTGGGAAGTGGTGGGGATCAGGGCGATGATGTGAAAAGCATCTGGTGCTAATAAAACTGGATAGTTGAATAGTACTTCAACTAACCTGATGACTTTGGGAGGGAGCAAGATCGACAATACTATACGCCAAAATTTGTTGAGAAGCTACCCTTGCTTTCCTAGGCTGCTGGTAGCTCTAGTCTAACAACGTGACTGATTCGTGGACCATCTGCTTTACAAAAATACATATGTAATATAACAAAAATGTTTTCTTGTGACACTAATATTTTTGAGTGTTACGTAAAGTTTAACTATATTTATATGCTTGAAAAATTAAGAATTTTAGGAGTTACTTTTCATGGGTCCACTTGTCAGTCACCATGATTAGGCTAGGGGTTTTCTTCCTCTGATTGTCTTGCCAGTAGCCTCTACCCAAGGTTGGACTTTATAAGCACTGATGATTGATGGTTGCCTATGGAAGTTCCTCGGAATTGTCAGGGCCACAGGTCCCGAGTCTGAGCCCAGCCCTAGCTTAAACTCTTATACCCAGCTCCGACATTTCATATATTACTATTTTATATTTCATATGAAATATATAATTACATATCTTTCCTAAAATATTATCAGTGGCGGTGTTGACCTCACTTTTGGTTGAGGTTTAGATTTTCCTCATTTGTAGCCTAGGGTCTAGCTGTAGGATTTTCCTATTGACTATTCATAGAAAACTAAAAAAAGCACCTTCACCGCTAGAAATTCTACCATCTTTTCTACTCAACTTGAAGTTCCACATATTGATCCTAACCTCTAAGTACTTAGTAGGTGGGGTCATTATAAGGGAAANACGATCAAGTCTTTGGACACCGTTGCTCGAAATTAAATCTTCTAGTAGTGTCATCAAATTCTTGTATTTATCGATTACAAAAAAAAGTTGGTCAGCTAGCCATGTCAATTGGCCCAAATAAATGTTGCATTCGGTGTAGATGATCATAAGGAACAATTTTGGTGAAGAATAGAAGTGGTTTTGAGCTCAATTGAAGGGTCAATTTGAGGGAATTTTGATTTTTAGTCAATTTGGGAAGAGGTTTTGAGCTCAATTGAAGGGTCAATTTGAGGGAATTTTGATTTTTAGTCAATTTGGTCATGATTTTGAGCTCAATTGGAGGGTCAATTTGAGGGAATTTTGAACTTTAATCAATTTGGTCATGTAGGCTAGACTTGGGTCTAGCTTGGGTTAGCCTTGGGCTAAGTCCAAATTTGATTATTGTAAATGGTAACTTGGGTCTAGCTTGGGTTATCCTTGGGCTAACTCCAAATTGATTATTCTAAATGGTCAATAGGGACCTCATAAATAGTTTTCAACATTAATTAGATGCCAATTTGGAGGTTAAGGATATCAATTGGGTGAAATTTGGGGACTTTGCCAATTTGGAGCTAAATTTGGGAATTTTGGATTTAGGCTAAAATCAAATGGATTTGAGGCTTCACCAAGGCCAATTGATGGTTTATTTTGATGTGTAGGATTGTTATGAAGATTTTTCAACATTAATTGTGGCCAATTAACTAGGATATGAGTTCAATTTGGTGAGATTAGGTCATATGGTCAAATTGGGGTTTTGACCTAAATCAAAATTGGGCTCAAATCATGGGCCAGTTAAGCTTGGATTTTATTTATTTTGGCCATATCAAGAGTTAATTTGAGTTTAGGATTGTAATTTGTGTCAATTGATGTCAAATTGATGGACATTTGGGTTGACTTTGGGGAAATTAGGGTCTTTAAAGGCAAATTTGGGGATTTTGGTTAAAGATGGTCAAATTGGCCAAATTGAGTCATGTAGTAGTTGAGAGAAATTATATTGGGAATATTTGGGATTTATTGAGATTTTCTAGGAATTTTTGGAATTTTTGGGATTTTGGGCTGTGGAGGGGTATTTTGGCAATTTGGGGGTGTTTTGGGGCAAAAGGCCAAGATGGGTATTTTTGATAGAGGTGAGGTACCAACCATCACCAACAAGCCATGGACCAATGAAAACCCCATTTTGGGTCCTCTACATAGTGGTCTTAGCCAAACCATAGCCCTAGGGCTGGAGGTTTAGGGGATCATCTACATGAGTATCCCAAAAAGATCAAGGGACCTAGGCTAGAAATTCTGGGTTGTGAGTGATTGTGAGTGTAGATGAGTGTAGTGAGTGAATTAGCTCCAGACCAATACCCAGGGTCAACCCTAAGGTCAGGCAGTCTTAAGGGGGACTCTCCTTTAGTTTCCCTCATAGTGACCCCACCTACTAAGTACTAGAGATTAGAATCAATATGTGGAACTTCAAGTTGAGTAAAGAGGAGTTTAGAATTTCTAATGGTGAGGGTGCCTTTTCTAGTTTTCTAAGAATAGTCAATAGGAAGGTAGAATTTCTAATGGTGAGGGTTCCTTGTCTAGTTTTCTAAGAATAGTCAATAGGAAAGTCGGGATTTCTAATGGTGAGGGTGCCTTTTCTAGTTTTCTAAGAATAGTCAATAGGAAAGTCCTATGGGACCTTAGGCTACTAAAGAAGAAAAAACTAAACCTCAACCAAAAGTGAGGTCAACACTGAGCATATTTAATACATATGTCATCATGTCTGCTGTGTCAAGATACAATACAAAAAGGTATCTCCTGAATGTCCATCTCTAGTGGGGCAAGCTCTCGATCGAGCTGACCTACTAAGCCACACTCTAGAACAAGAGTTCCCTTTGCATGTGCTTAGAGGTGCAACCCTCTCATAGCTTGTAAGGCAATAGGTCCTCTAACTCTAGATCTGACCAGAATCCTTATGGCATTTTGCTATCGTCCATCCTTTGGAAAGTTACAGACACCCTGCAGTGTCATACCCCTAGAATACAATGTTTGGCGATGTCTGCGCCATTTTCTTTAAGAACTATCACTGAGCCCACTGGTAACAAAATTTCCACGGATCCTCTGAACTCTCCAGGGCCAATGACATCTATTTCTTTCTCAAATAGGATATTGCTTTTCCTTATGAAGGAGACCGTACAAAAAGGTCTCACAAAATTATGATGGTCTATATGCGGGGGAATGAAGTCACCTTCATCGTAGATATTGATGATGCAGCTGTTGGGAATGCAATCGGTTGGAAGTATGCTTCATCAAACTATCCTCTTGATCATTCACTTTATCATAGGAGGTAAGGGATCTACCTCCTCATGTCTTAAAATCCTCAGGGGTTTTCCTTTCCTCTCCTTGGTAAAGTTGTAATAGTAACCACATTGTATGATGATTCTTCTTTTCCATGCATCCATTTTTGTGGTTCAGAATAGGCTCTTTCCATCAGAAGCTTCGCTCAACGCCTATCTCTTAGGTCGAATATGCAGTTGAGAATACTTCTTTCGTCACTTTTAGAGGATACTCTGGTGTACAGCTCCAAGCCCTCTAGTATATTGATGAACCCTCCTTGAAGTTCTTCATACAATTCAAATTCCCTTTTGTTTACTTTACTCATTTTGTAGTATTCTGCCATGGTGACGATTGGCGGCTATCGAGGGTGCTCCCTCATTTCAATATCGACAAGAATCCATGTTGGTGATGTCTCTATATCTAGTGGAATATAGGATTCTCCCATTGACTGATCGGTGATCTGAAATCTGTAGTCGGTGGACATGTACTCCTCCAGAGTACTGTAACGTTCTAGGTGGAGGACGTTGCAGTCCAAGCATTCCCCAAATGCCCCTATAGCTAGTATTCGAGTGGGAATCTTGGCGTTGCATGTCGTGCAACCCACATAAAGCTCATCTGAAACTCCTGGTATCTCCATCTCTTTAGTAAACTCGGACTCATCCTCTGTGGCAGGTAAGTTGGAAGAAGTTTCTCTCATACATGGATCATAGATTTTATCCTCAGGAAAGGTGGTAAGCAAGTTTTCATCTTTCTTTTGGCGTCTTCTTTCTCACACAGGAAAGCTCTATGTTTTCGGCGATTGGCATTTCTACGTTGAGTTCGTCGTAGTGGTCTGTCAGGCAGTCCCTTGTCATTAGCAGTGACTAGGCCTCCGATCGGTACAGTTATCATAGATGGCAGTCGACTAGTCCCCTCCATCAAATCTTGCTGTACTATTACTTTCTTCCCCTCCAGTGAGGAACCTTCCTGGGTGCTGATCTTTAACAGTGATGGCAGCCCTTTTTTTCCTTGATGGCTGACCACGTCCATCAGAGGACCCTCATAGTCCATATCAACTTGACTGAAGTCCACGTCAAAGTCTATGGTGCAACCTGCAGTGCCCTTTTCTTTATTAAGTGCAAGGTTTCAGCCATCTTTGAAAGCAGAAATTAGCTTCTGTCCTGACATTTTCTCTGCAGACGATAGAAAAAACATCAGTGCACTGAAATTTAACATGAACAAGAACAAAATAAATTATTAATTAGAGAAAGATTTAGTTTATATTTGTGAAAGATCATTCATTTATGTACATATTTCATTTTATTTAGTAGAATATCAAACTTAAAAGTAGAAAAGAGAAAACTGAAGTATGTAACATCAAAAATTTTCATTTTACTGAGGTTAATTTTATTACAAAATTTTTGACCCGGTCACAGATGTTTGGCGAAATAAATATCCCCAGAATAATCAAAATTTCAAAGATTTAATTCAAGCAATGTCAAGTTGCATAGTATGTCTTCAAATATCGTCTGTTGATTGACAACATAGGTCTTTCGCCTCGAGAGTCCACTACCTCGTAGGCTCCTCCTGTATAGACTTTTTTTATGATAAATGGTCCCTCCCAAGTTGGCTTGAATTTTTCACCAATTTTGAACATCCTTGGGTGGATCAATTTTTCATGATCTTGTACCATCATTGTATGATAAAGCTCCAGATATTGTTGTGCTTCTAATCATTTTCCAATAAGACTCGCTAATTCTTCAAGTCTGAGTTTTGCTCTTTCTTCTGTTGTAAGTTGATTGGCGACAGCGACTCTGAGAGATGGCATCTAGACTTCTAGCAGTAGTACAGCCTTGGATCTGTACACGAGTATGTAAGGTGTACACTGAGTGGTAGGCCCACACGGCTTCTAACTATTTCTTATGCCAATATCTTTTGTTTTCATCAAGTGTCTTTTTCAAAATCTGTATCAGTGTCTTATTGAAAGCCTTAGCCAGTACGTTTGCCCTAGGATAGTAAATCGTAGAGTATCTTCAGTCTATCCCAGCCGCTTGACAAAATTATTGATTGTGTTGCATTTGAAGGCTAACCCATTGTCGAAAATTTTTCTGCATGGAACTCTGAAATGGTAGACAATTTGGCTTTTGAAGAACTGAAGGACATGCTATGCTGTAACCTCTCATAATGGCACTGCGTTTGCCCATTTTGAAAAGTAATCTATAGCAGCAAGTATAAATATGTGTACTTTAGAGGATGGAGGGTCTATCGGGCCTATTATGTCCGTGCCCCAACAGTCGAATGGCCACGAGGCAACGGTTGGGTGTAACATATTCGAAGGTTGGTGCAAGACCACCCCATGCACTTGGCACTGGTGACATCTTCTGGCTATATCCATGTAGTTAGACATCATTGTCATCCAATAATATCTGAGTCTCTTGATCTTTATTTTCATCTTTGGCCCTGACTGGTGAGCGCCACATAATTTGGCCTGTACTTCTTTGACAATGTTCTATGCTTCGGCTCTGCTCAAATATCATAGCCACATCTGATCAAATGATCTTCTGTAGAGGATATCACCCACTAGAGCATATGACATAGCCCTTCTTATGATGTGTTACACTGCTGACTTGTCCTCTTGTAGCCTTCCAGTTTGCAAATGTTCCATCAATGTCTTACGCAAATCTTCATTGATACTAGCAACCATAATCATCATTTCTTCTTTCTTTTTTTTGAGCTTATGTAGACTGTTGAGGTCGATTTGAGACAAAATCTATCTTCTTTATACTGTGATGTAACGGAATCCTCCGGGGGACATGCTAATTCTCTTGTAAGTTTTGCTAGAGCGTTAGCATGGACATTATCTCCCGAGGAATCTGATAGAAAGTTACACAAGGAATTTGCTCCAGCAGCCTCATCGCGTACTAATGGTATTTTGTTAACCTTAGCTTCAAAATCTTATAGTGCCAAGGGACTTGTTGGATGACGAGTTAAGAATCGTCGTAGATGGCAATATCTGTTATATCCATCGAGATTGCTAACTCCAATCCAGCAATTAACGCTTCATATTCTGCTTCATTGTTGGTGCATGACTCTGTCAGGTGGTATGAGAACCTCAGCATACTCTTATATGGAGTGATGAAAATCAGACCAATCCCTGCTTTGCCTGGTATAACTGTTTCTGATCCATTATCTTCTCTGACTAACGGAGCTCCATCAAAGCACATCTCCCAGTGTTGCACACTGGAGAATTTCATTTATAATAATTACTCATTTGGTAACTCATCATGAAGTGGGGACCCAACTGGAAGTGGGTTTGTAGCGAGAAAGTCTGCTAAAATTTGTCCTTTGATAGCACAGAGGGGAAAAAAGGTTATATCTAATTGCAAAAAATACATTGACCACCTTGCTAGACGTCCAGAGATTGTTGGTTGGGTCATCAAATATTGTAACAAATTAACATTTAAAATGAGGATAATTTTATGAGAAAGTATGTAATGTCTGAGCTTTTGGGTGGTAAAGATTAAAGCTGGACAATGCTTCTCAATAGGTGAATACCTTACTTCTATCGGTATTAGACAACGGCTCAAGTAGTAGAGTGTGTTTTCTTTACCCTTGTCATTGACTTGGGCTAAGAGGGCTTCAAGAGAGTCATTTAAGGCCACGGTATAAAATATCAAAGGTTTCCATAGGATAGGGGTTGTCAAAATAGGAGGTGTCATTAAATATTGTTTAATGTCCTCGAAAGCCCGCTGTCATTTCTCTTCCCAAACAAATTTTAATGTCCTTATTAACTAAAGCCAAGAAGGGCTGACACCTACCTGAGAGATTAGAAATAAAGCGTCTCAGATATGTCAACTTTCCTTGGAAGGAACGTAGTTGTTTCAAAGTTTTGGGTGGAGGCATTTCCAAGATAACTTTAAACTTATTTGTGTCCATCTCGATTACCCGATGACGGACAACGAATCCTAGAAATTTAACGGAGGTAACGCTGAAGGTGCTCTTTAAGGAAATCATCTTAAGATCATATCATCGTAATCGTTGGAACATGATCCTCAAATCGTACAAATAATCTATTTTTTGTTTACTCTTGATGATCCAATCATCCACGTAGCATTCCACTTAGTTGTGAATGAGGTCATCAAAGATCTTTATCATAGTTCATTAATATGTTGCTTTAGCGTTCTTCAACCAAACAACTTCACTGTGTAGCAGAAAATTCCAATCGGAGTTCTGAATGTTGTAAGTGATGCGTCCTCTGGAGCCATCTTGATTTGGTTGTATCCCGATGACCCGTCCACGAAGGAGAAAATATCATGTATTGAAGTGATATCCACCATCATTTCTGGTATTGGTAATGGAAATTCGTCCTTTGGACATGCTTTGTTTAAATCCCTGAAGTCAACACAAACACAAATTTGTCCACTTTTCTTCTTAGCCGGCCCAATGTTGGCTAACCATATGGGGTATTGCTCTTCACTTACAAATTTAGCGTCTATTAAGTTCTTCACTTCGGCAATGACTTGCTGCTCTATTTCAAGGCACATTCTTTTTTGTGCTTTTTTACTATGGTCATATCTTTGTCCACCCCAAGTTTTTGAACTGCAACTTCTGCTGACAGTCCTGACTTTTCATCATAACTCCATGCAAAGCAATCTTTGAATTCTGTTAATAGCTTGATCAACTCTATAAATTCTTCATCATTGAGTAGAGAACTTATAAATGTAGGTCGGGGCTGCTCTTCCATCCCGAGGTTAATTTCCTTCAATTCATTAACATTTGACTTAATTTTTTCCTCATATTATGGTGGAGTGTCTTCTATTAGCTGATCAATAGAGTCATCCTCCACATCAAGGCAATCCTCTTCTGATACATTAGTAACAATCGCAGAAAATTTTGAGTCATCGACTAGTCTGATTGTACTAAATCCGAGACCTTCTTTCGAATTGGGAGTTTGACTTTTAACATCACATTATTTTTTAAAAAGTTGTAATTTATCTTTTGGCATTTGTTTTGGCAAATATCTCTGTTGAGTTAACTTTTATACACAAGCCAAAAAGTAACCAAAAGGCAATTCCATTAATTCATTAGGATCTTCATGTAAATTTACATGATTTTCAAGATTAGTTGAAGTAGAAGCATGTTAAACTTTGATCGGCTTTTAACCAGTGCTACGGACTTTCTTGACCTTTTAACTCTCGACCTTTTGAGGGAGAATTGGAGTAAGGGTCATGGTGTTCACATAGTGGTTTATCCAATCATACATTGTCTCATATTCGCTTTTCTCTATATCTTTTAAGGATATCTCGTACTGTGGTTTCTTCTATTTTTTCATCATTATTTCATCTTCAGAACTTTCTTCATCCTCAATGCTGATGGTCGGCGTAGCCTGTTCAACAATCAAGTTTGTTCTTCCTTGTCTATATCCCCAGCCTCGACCTTGGCTGCGCAAACTAAAAGAGCCCCCATCGACTCATTGCAAAAGAATGGTGGAAGTTTGCTGAAGCAGAGTTGAATGGCCTTGCCATTGTAATTCTTTTGAGTCTTCACTTTTGTTTGCCACAATTTCATGAGAGAAGATAGTTTTCTTCGAAGGTTCATAGTAAACGGCATCTTCATGAATGCCAACTGCATGAACTAAAAAAGGTTGTAAATCTCCCTTAATGCAATGTTCTTGTCCCTTCTTATAGTATGTAATGCATTGGTGTAGAGACGATGGAACCATGTTGTGTTTGTGATTCCATGGTCGACCTAGTAGAGTGTTGAAAAATGTCTCGACGTCGATAATATGGAATTTAGCGGTTGTTACCAGTTCTCTAACTTTCATAAGCATAATTTTATCGCTCGTAAGCTCCTGAGCTTTGATGTCCAAATAGGCCAATGTCCGTAGACTCATCAACTTGAGAGTGCTCTAGGATGTACTAAAACTCTAGATAACACAAATCTATCGATGTTAATGGAGATATAAAGTGGACGATTATGGTCGGTGGTACCGAGCAACAAGTCTTCATCTGTGAAGGTTATTCCAAGTTGTTCTTTCAATGAGTAAAATTCAACTGAGGATGTGCTAGCCAACTGGCTAAGCGAATCCTTGGGTCAAGCAAAGCTGTAACCAGAGACTCTCTCATCTCCTTTGATAAGATTAGAGCATCGTAGATGCTTAATTTGGCCAGCAACTTCCTAAGATGAGCTAGCACGTTGTAATCGACTTTATATGATCCTCCAATTTTCTCTTGGTTATGTGGTTCTTCCACTGGAGGAGGTGGAGGTAACTCTTCTCGAGTTACTATTTGTTTTCCTTTATCTGCTTGAACTAACCTCGGGGGTAAAACTCTCCAGCTCCTTAAGTTCACTTCTGTGACTTCTTCTTCTTGAGATGCCATTGTTGAATCTTATGGTGTTTCTTCTTTGTTAGAAAGATCTAAGTTGACGACAAGTGGTGCGCCATGGTGCTTGAGGATTGGTTCCTCACTCCCGGTGCTTTCGTAAGCGGTATTGTCAATGTTCTCTTCGGTCTTGCTAACGAGCTAATCAGACTCAAGTACGATTTCAAGATCGGTTTAGGAATCGAGATCAAAGTTAGATTGGTCATAATTGATTATGTTATCACAAGAAATAATTAAAATGAAGCGAAATCATAATCTTTATATTCATAAGACCCTAGAGGTGCAAAAAGATAATTATACAAGGTCAGGGGTTTGAGGATTTTCTTCCCCGAATTTGGGATAACTAATATAATAGAGGCAACCCCTATCCTACCCTGCTATCAGTCTTTATCGTGTTCTTCTTCTTCTTCTTCCTTGATGGTAGCGGATTTTGTAAATAAATCTTCATCTCTGGCTTGGCAGATTGAAGACTCTGAACAGAGGCTTGCCTTGATGCATTCTAAATTTGGTCCAGTACACTCTTGAGTATGTTCAAAATCATACTCTATCCATTTTTTACAGTATATGGGTCGATTGGAGAGACTGGCTTAGCTGAAATCATATTTATAGAACCTTTTTCAGGTTCTTTTAGATATTCTTTTGAGATCATTATATTCCCTTCTTTAAGGTTCCTCTCGAGCCAATCCATAAAAACGAAACAATCTTATATAGTGTGGCAATCTGTGATATAGGCAATAATTTAGTTGATCCTTCTTGTCGACCTCTTCAGATTTCTTTGGATCTGATAGTCTGAATTCAGTCTTCTTCATTAAACTTATGAGCATCTTGGATATTGCTTTGTCTTTGAAGGAATACACCACTTTATGTCATTGTGTCAAGGATATTCTCTTATTCTCTGCTCAATATGATCCTCCCTGGGCGGTTGCTGGCTAGACTGGCCATACTATTGTGTCTGTTGTTGAGCATGCTGCGATGACGATAGATGATTATTTTCTGCATGTATCTTCATTGGTTGTTTTCCTTTATCGGCTGTTACCACTCTTCCAGACTTTTTTTCAAATACTCTAGTCATTCTAGACTTCTCGGCCTTCTCATGAGAATCCATTTGTTTGACTTTTTCATGAAGATTGTTAGCCTTGCTAAGTGGATTCTTGAAGGATTTGATGGCGAGTCTCTTAAGCATGAAGCTACTGGCCTATGGATGCTCTTGAGCAAGATCTCAATCGCATGATGTTCCTGTAGCTGAGGTTCACACTTCATGCTAAGGTTTCTCCATTTGAGTAAAATCTCAATCGCTTGATGTTCCTGTAGCTGAGGTTCACATTTCATGCTAAGGTTTCTCCACCCAAAATATAGTCTATTAAAGTCTCGTTGGGCTTCTGCTTCTCCACCAGGAGATCTCCAATAGATACATGACATTGCACTCTGGTAATTCTTTTCACAAACAATTGCTCTAGCTCTGTGAATGTCTTAACTGATATGTTGGGTAATTCGACATACCAATCAAAAGCGATTCCTGACAAGCTGCTGATGAACTGTCAAAAGAGTAAGGCTTCATTTCCTCCGATATTATCACAACTGGCTCAAAAATGTGCTATATGTTGCCTGAGATTTCCATTCGCGTCAAATATCTTAAAGTTCGGTGACACAAAACCCTTAGTGTAGGCTACGACATCGAACTCCTCCGGGTAAGGTCTACCCTTTAAAACAAATACACCACCCTTAGATTTTTCTAAGGCCTCCCAAACTTGCTTGACCATTTGCTTAAAATCCTTGTCCGATATGACACTTGAGGGAGAATCTTTCTTTTGTTGTTCATCTTTATTTGTTGAGGCTACTTCCCTCCTTTCATCTGTTTTATGTATAATCTCTGGTTGGTCGACTTCTGGAGAGGCTAACTGTGGTAGTTGAGACTGTCCATGAATTGTGGCCATGGCGGTCATGGCAGCAACCATCTCTTCCATTCTTTTCTCCATTTAGCTGATTTGCTCATCCCTTAGGAAAGCAGCCCTTCGCAACTCATCTATGACGTTCTCTTCAATGAGAGGTTCAGCATCACGTGCAGATGCGCGGCTTTGGTCTCGATGACATCGATATCCATGAAATTTTCCTCGAGGTAATCATTGAAGTCCAAATCTTCATCTTCTTCATTATTGAAAACTCCATGTTCCCGAGCCAACTCGGAAATCTCGACCCTGAGCTTTTCGACCTTTTCTTCAATTAACGATTCTTGTAGCACCTTGAGATCCGGAGGACTTTGCTGGACATCCTCTACTTGCTCATCCATCTCACTAGCAATTACTGCGACAATGTCAGATACTTCAGACACTGGCTTCACTCTATGATCCTGCCCTATGGGTTTGTTGGACCGTATCGGTACGACGACCTTGGATACCCACACCTTTTTATTTGATGTGATGTCTTGAGACGGATTGTCTCAATAGAAACATCGGCACGTAGAAGAGAGGTATGCTCCCCATGGAGAAGACCAGATACAGTACCAGGCAACCTCTATCCTTTGGAACTTTAGGAACATTCTTGGGATTTGTAATTGGCCAATTAATTGGACCCAGATGCCACTTAACCAGTTGTCGTCCTGCGGGTCTAGTGATGGTAAAATTAGTATCAGCAATGGTGGCATCAACCCTGCTTCCTAAGCAGAGCCAGAAAAGAATGTGAGCAGGCAAAGCTTCAGTTAATTTCTGAGATCATCTGAAAGATCTGACGTCCCTTAGAATTTCTTCAATCCTGCAAGGGGATACTACACATCCTATTCATTTGAGTAATTTGCCAACTGAACATCCTTCTTTAACAACTAGTTTCTAGAAAACTGAACTGGCTCGGGTGATAGGAGCAGGATTCTTCCTCTCCCCACCATCTTCATGGAGTGACGGTAAAATACCAGCGATCATCTGGATACTTTTGTGCCCATTAATATCCATTATGGGATGGAACCTACTCCCTTATAGAAGTGGATAGGTCTCAAGTAATCCTGATTTCTCTTGGTGAGGAATTTCATCAACCGGTTCTTCCTTAGAAATCTGGCCTTCAGTAGCCCTCCAAACCATCTTGTTGCGGTTTCTCCTTAGAAATGTGTAGCCCTCCCTTAATGGTGTTGTCCTTGAACTTGATCCGATCTCAAATACTGAGGGCGGGATAACCAATCCTTCAGTCGGGTCTTCACCAATCATAACTTCTTTTCCCTTACCAGAAGCAGGAACAATAGACTTGGTAGGTGTCGTGGTGGCAGTACTCTTGACCTTCTTATAAGAAGGGAAGTCTTAAGGGTATTTCAAGTTAAACTCGGCAGACGACTCCTGAACCTCTGTAGCTGTGATTTTCATTACAACGAATGGAGCTTTCCTGAGAACGACCTTAAGATCTTCAAATCCAACTCCAAACATGATGGTAGGGTCAACATTGCGGACAATCGCGGCTTGTTGGAAGGTTGCACGAGAAAGTGAGTGTTGGGAATGCCATTGCAACAACTTTGAAAAAATAAAGCTCTAGGGTTAGCTATTTGGCCAATACTTTGTAATCTTAGTGCGAGCACTAAAAATTAACAGAGGTCAAACTATAGACCGGGTAAGTCTTTATTTAATTTGTGGAGATTTTAAGATTTAGTAAAAATAGTTTGTAAGTAGAAATATTTAATTAATATAAGGAAAATTTAAAGAGCACACACAGCATGACACAATCCTATTTAACTTGTAAAATAGCAAATCAAACTCGAATACGAAAAACTGAGTGTTTGGGACCCAGTGAGGGACCAACTTTATAACGCACATTACCCAAATAGAACTAATCCACCAACACACCTATTGGGGGTCTGACCCCACATAGAGATTAAAAAGTCCTTAATGGCCTCCTGAACCTCCCTTTTGACAGGTGATTGAACAGACGGTCCTGAAGTCTAAAGAGTTTACAATACCTTCCCAAGACAGAAATGGGTAGAGCATGCCAATGGAAGAAAGGTAATTTGGTCCAAGAGGGACTTGAACACATTACCGATATGTGAAGATAATATTTCCTTATTTAAATGGAGAGAGAAGCCAATCCCCAGCAGAGTTGCCAGGAGCTGTCGGCAATTATTTTGGGTTGAGGACTTGCCTATTGGAAGCTGTCGGCTGCCAGAATCGAAATCTCGTCACCCTCTTCAGAAGGACATTTAATTTACACATATATATATATATATATATATATATATATATNCCAATTTTTGATAAGTGTGTAATTTACATAAATTAATATAAGGTATATGCATTTAATTAAGTATAGCAATGCACAAGATGATTCAAAACATCACCATATTTTTTTCTAGATTTATCTGACCACGGGAAACCTAGTAGAATTATTCCCATAATTTTCCAAATGATATTTTGATTGATATAATTAAAATAGCCAAAATAGTCATCTTAGCTTGAAAATTAAGTCTAGAAGCATAGAGATGCCCTCTGACCTTAGAAAAATCAGAGAACATCTTCTCTGTGATGAGGAATAAGCCTTAAAAATTCCAAGCCATGTTGAAAAATGTTTAATCATAATGAATTAAAATACTCCAGCTGGTATTTAATTCATTAAAAATTAAGGAATAAGAAAATAATTTTTATTTTTAGTCCACATTATTCTTCTATGTTCACTTAATAAGAGGGATTTTTTCTTTTACTTTTATGATTTTTCAAATGAAAGATATGGATTTTTTAAATTTAGGCATTTAAAATAAATCAAAAAATCCATATTTTTCTACTTATCCTACACGGCGCCAACTCATCCTACGGCGGCTCCAAACGCACACGTGTCACACTACTATTCATTATGTTTTCCACCTAGGCATGCCACGTGGCCCGCGGTTCATGCACCAAGAGTCTATCTGGCTCGATCTCCTCTGTCCATTGGATACACGCACGATCAGATGACACTCCGTTATCGTCCCCAAGTGACCTAATCCATGAGCCATTCACAATAAAACCTTAAGATCTCTGCTTACACTCAACCAAATCACATGGGGTTTATTTTTAAACCCTTTATCTACTCTAGACAGGCATATCTATATGGCTTATATGGTATGAAACATAGTAAATATGTATGGAGAATCAAAACAAGCTCGGTTGAGGCTTAGAGTTCAATACCTTTATGTGAGAGGGAGGGCCACAATCATATGGTTGTGGTAGCTTTGATTGGTCCCAACTAACCTCCAGATGAAGTCCCAAGCCTTGGTGAATTGTCTAAGTATGACTTCGATCAAGGTTGATTTCAGGTGTTGGTCTAAAGCTAGGTTAGAGGCTGTTTGAGAGGGGGCTTTTATGGGGAATCAACTTCTCTTGCCCTAGGGATGGTTTGTGCACAAGTAATTTGATTTTGGTGGACTGTGGAGCTATGGAGAATTCTGTCCTGGTTTTGGGCAAAAATTTGAGCTCAAAATTGGACTTTCATAGTGGGGATCAGTGGGGGAAAATTATGGCAATTAGCTTAGGAATTCTTGGAGTGTGTCTGAGAGCAATTAGAAAGAGTTTCCCCAAAGATTTGGCACACTTCTTTTCTTGGCCATGAGAGGGTGGGTTTAGAAGAAATGCTTTAGGGTGGCTACTAGTGCCTCAATTCAGTTGCAAACTGGTGCTTAGGTGGAGGGCAGAGAAGCTGTAAAGATCAATTATGATAATTGGCCCCTAAGGTTTAAATTGGGTTTTATTTAGGGGTGGTGGTTATCAGTTTTGGAGGTTTCCAGCCACTAGGCTAGCCAGCCAGGGCAGAGGTGGTGCTCAGGTGGTCAGGTGAGCTAGGGGGAGGCTTAATTATTATTTACCCTCAATGGCTAGTGATGATGGAGAAGATATTTTTCTTAAGGCCCCAAAGTGGGAATAAATCCTTTAATTTAGGGATCCATTGGTCCATTGCTTTCTTGGATGGGTTTAAGATGGTTTACCCTGGTCCAAATGAGGAGCTTAGTGGTTGTGAGGGTCCTTGGTTGGCCAATTTAACTTAGTTAAGTCAATTTAGGTGAAGAGGTCTATTTGGGTTAAGTGGCTTGAAATGGGTTTTGGGTTGGGGTAGCCAAGCCATATAGTTCAATTGATTGATCAATTTGATGTAGATGATTGTCAAATATAGTTTAGAGAAAAGTTGGGGTAGTTTTGAATTCATTAGAAAGTTCAATTTGAAAGAATTTGAATATTTGGTCAATTTGGGCATGTTGGGTTAGAGTTGGGTTTAAGTTGGGTTGAGGTTGAACTAAGCCCAAATATGGTTCAAAATGGTTTATAAAATTTTCATGAAGAGTTTTCAACATACGTTGGGTGTCAATTTTGGGGTTAGGGCATTCAATTGGGTGGAATTTTGAGACATAACCCATTTTAGGCAAATTTAGGGATTTTCGACTTAGGTTAAAATTGAGTTGAATTGAGGCTTGATCAAGGCCAATTTCAGGTTCAATTTCATTTTTAGAAATGTTATGAAGAGTTTAGGATTCAAATTGAGGTAATTGGGTGTGTAATATGGTTCAATTTGGTGGGCTTAGGTCATGAGGCCAAAATTGGGGGATTTTATTTGGATCAAAATTGAGCTCAAAACATTGGCCAATTAGGCTTTGATTTGGTTTAAATTGATGACCTGAGAGATTAATTTGATTTTAGAATTGAAATTGGGGAGAATTGGAGCCAAATTGATGGACATTTGGGGTGAATTTGTGGAAATTGGGCCTTTAAAGGCAATTTAGATGTTTTGGTCAAAATGGTCAAATTGGTCAAATTGGGTTCAATTGAAGTGTTTAAATTGATTTTGGGGACATTTGAGATGATTTTGAAGGTTTTGGGAAAGTTTGGGCCACCAAGGGTATTTTGGTAATTTTGGCCAAATGTGGGGTATTTTGGCAATTTTGGTAACTTGGTGTGTTTTGAGTAATTTGGATGAGTTCAAGTGGTTTGAGATGATTCTTGAGCAAATTTGGGTATTTTGGGAAAATTTAGGAATTTTGGTGGATTTTAGGGTTTTAAGGGTATTTAGGTAATTTGGGCAAGTTATGGGGTCGAAGGGCTAGATTCGGAGGTAAAGTTGAACTGTCAATTACCATAGTTGAGTCATGGACCAATGGGATCCCTATTTTGGGTCCTACATGTAGTGGTCTTAACCCAAAACCTAGCCTAAGGCTAGTGGTCTAAGGGACCATCGACATGAGTCTCCCAACAGATCAAGGGATCAACGTCAACAAATTTTGGGTTTACGGTTATAAGTGAGGGTGCCTGCAAGTGAGTTCACTAGCTCCAGACCAACACCTGGGATCAACCCTAAGGTAAACAGTCCTATGGGGACTCTCCTTGAGATCCTCCATATTAATCCCACTTACTAAGTGCTAGAGGTTAGGACCAATATGTGGAACTTCAAGTTGAGCACGAAAGAGTTTAGAATTCCTAATGGTGAGGGTTCCTTTTTTAGTTTTCTAAGAATAGTCAACAGGAAAGTCCTATGGCTAGAACCTAGGCTACTAAAGAGGGAAAACTAAACCTCAACTAAAAGTGAGGTCAACAGTCATAGGCTGATGCTTAAGATCCTAAGCTGTAGAATCATACCCATTTCTTTCCTCCAATAGCCTCCCTCCATAGGTCGTAGTAGGACAAATCACTATTTGTGATTGTAATACCACCTGACTCATGGGATCGACTCTCCTACATCTTTTGAAAGGTCTCCTACAAGGAATTAAGATTAATGAAATTGATTGGAAAAATGTCAATAGTTATTTGAATTGTATGCTAATTAATCTTGTGAATTATTTGGGTCCTTTGAGATATGTTGTCCGCCTAGCTCTTGTTTAACTGTCTCTTATGAGTGTGTGTGTGTAACTTAACATGCAATTGGTCCCGTCTCAACTCTATAGACTGTCAAAGTAATAAAACAATCAATATATCTTTAACGTATAATAAAATTTGATACATAAATTAAGTCTTACTAGTATCCTCTTTTGCTCTGTATGTGGCATCACCCCACTAGTGTGCTTGGAGTCCTTCTTGTCTCCACAGTTAATGCGGCCATTTTGTTTGGCCTGCTTCATCTACTTCTAGTATTTAAGAGAATCCTAGGACCTAAGCGACAAGGCAAACACATCCTCATCAAGCCATAAGGAGCGTTGACACTTCTTCTGTATGTCCTCGAACATATCACATAGACAATCGCTTGCCTTGTTCTTGAAGTTGCACCGAATGTGTGCCTCCCTGAACAAATCCAAACTGGATAGGGACCTCCATCTACGATAATTAAGGATGGTTGAAGTTTCTCTGAATAATGTCTCAAACAAAATGAATGAGTTGTACGGAGGAGAAAATCTAGAGACAACATATCATTAGTAATCTATCAAATTAAAAAAGTAAAGGTCTAATGTCAGTATATAAAAATAATTATGTATTCATCACAACCTAGAGTTAAAAATTGCTTTATGTAGTGCTTGAACTGGATGACACATATGTATTAGCTGTAGTAGTACGAGTGTGGTTGTCGTAGATGTTATCGATGAAAGTGTGGTAGTCACCCCTCCCTCGAGAATTCATCTACAACAAGCAAAGAAAATTTATGTAGTGCAAGTAAATAACAATTGAAATAATAAAGTGCAATCTACAAAGTGTTGATGCTAAAATACAAAAGTATGCAGTAAATAGAAGGGAAACTGTAAAGTGCATGCTATTTACAAACGACTGAAGCTATGAAACACAAAAATGATGTTGTAAAAAGAAAGGGAGCTATAAATTGCATGCTATCTACAGAATATTAAAAATGAAATACATAAAAGTTTCCAGTAAGCATAAAGGGAAATTGAAAAGTATAATGTACAAACTGCTGAAAATGAAAACTCAAAAGTACGTAGTAAACAGAAAGTGAAGCTGTAAAGTGCAATCTACAAATTATTGAAAATGAAAACACAAAGTATGCAGTTAGATTAACTTACAGTTCTCATTTAACATCCCTTTTGAATAGTCACTAGAGGATGATGAAGGTAAAATTTCTTCATCCAAAGCATCATCGGAGTCATACTCGATGATACTAATTTGTTTGTGCTTGTCATTGACATCCTCTAAATTGAGTTCTTCATAGATTGGATCGAGTGAAATGCATAAATCTATCATTTTTGTTTCTTCATCAAAATTTGCTCTAGGTTTACCCATTATAACTACTGCCTCGTCAACTTTATCTCTTGTTCTATGGAGGTTTAGAAGAAAATATGCTTGACTTGCTTGTTTTACTAGAATGAAAGGATCAAATTTAGCATAGATTATGTTTAGTTTTACTTCTACAATATTATCCGGTTGTTTTACCCTTGTTCTACGATTGGAAAAAGGATCAAATTAATCACAATTGAACAAAAATATACTCCCCCTGATGGAGACAGGATAAGATAGTTCAACAACTTCTTTTAGAATCCCATAGTAATCAATTTCATCATCTAATTTATTATTTGCTTTAACACAAACTCTTAAATTAAAATTCCTTTTTTCATATAACTAGGATCTTTTATGAAATTTGTAGCCATACACATTGTAAATCTGCCTACTTTTCACGATGTGCATGGGTCTCAAATTAAGATATGTCAAGCTCAAATCTGTTACCCCATTATTCTTATCATAAATCTCATATTTCATAAAAAAATCATGTGTCAATGAAGATACCTATAAATATATGGGTGATATTAGTAACGATTTTGTCAAATTCTAATCTATGTGCATTGTAACCTAGGAAAAAAAAATTTATTCTTTGACTCCTGGCTTATGATATCGTCCTCAACTAAATTTAACGAATCTATGAATAAACAATTTATACATTGATAAATTTATGAATTAGCTCATTATTATATTTCCATCGGAAACGTTGAACAACTATTAATAAAAAATGTCTTACTCAATAAAGGGTTAACTTCATCACAGTTGAGAAGAACATAAAGTGTCGTTGCCTGAAGTTACTAATTGTTGAGATAACATGATGGGCACTTTTTTGATGTTTCACCTAACTGCTAAAAAATAGAAAGTGTAGAGGGACATACCACACCAACAAATCTTTTGAGGATTCTTCTTGCCTGAAATAGAGAAAGTACTAATCCTCTGCAGTAAATATGCCTTACATATTGATCATTATGGTCGCACTTTATTCTTCACAGTTCTCCTTAGTTTACTTTTAAATCTGTAAATAAATTATTATTAAACAAAATTTAAAAATATTATTTATGAAGTAGAAAATATATAGTGTGCATGCCTTGCTGCGTACCTCTCAAATGGATACATTCAACAATACTGTACTGAACCTCCAACTAATGCCTCTTATGATAGATGTACCAGCATATGTTTTATGTTGTTGAAGAAACTAAGCCAGAATATTCTTTTGAACATGTTATTGGAATGTTTGCTAATTTTCATATGCCATCAAGTTTTAAATGAGATGCACATGATTCTATGAAGAACGTACTAATTATAATCCGTGGATTTAGTATTTTGCTTGGTAAGTAGCTAAATGACGTTAGCATTAAATTGTCAAGGAAAATATGATAGTAGTGGATTTTCATTCTAAATATCTTTTCTTGGATTTCTAACTCCCACCTTTTGGAAATCTCCTTCATTACCAGTCAACCATTCACGTTATCCTTAGCTTTTCTATTTTCAATAATCACAGTGTTGAAGATATTATTAAAAAAAATTCTCTATGTGCATGACATCAATGTTGTGCCTAATCATGTTATCTTTTTAGTAGACATCCCAAAAAATGGACTTTTTGTCCAGTTATAAGTAACATTAATGCCCACTGAATGATTTGAAGAAAGCTCGGGGTTAACGGCAATCTTTGGAATGTTACTAACAATCTGGAATAAACTTTCCCCGGGTACTGTTGGAGATGATGCTGGTTTCTCAATTTTGTTTATTTTGAATTTGCATTTCTATTTTTCCTAAATGGATGTTCAACATTTAAAAACATATGGTGAAAATCAAACCATGAATTTTTTCTGCTATACTGAAACACAACTGCCTTAGATGAATCCAAGCAATATGAACAAGCCAAATTTTCCACAGTGCTCCACCAAAAGAATATAACATACATAAGAAAATCACTTATTGTCTACATTAAATCCATTTTCTCTTACAAATTATGTTTTACTAAAACATTATATGTCATGACACCTCTTTCCTAGATACTACATAGCTCATATATCAATAACTATTAGTATACATCAATCCTACCTCTAGGGCTACTGAGACCTGGTATATATAGTGTCAGGAAGAAGAATGATGTGGTTATGCACATCTCATATGGCAGATTATATGGTATAAAAATCAATGGCCAACAATTGTAGAGTGATGTGGTATGACTGCATAGTAAAAAGTCATCAGACCATAAGCCAAGTTGTACGTTATGTATCTTCGTAATGTACTTATGATATGCGCAATCAAAATTTTTTCATGCATCTTCATCTTTAGGATGACTCATTTAGTTGATTTCATCCAATCTGTTATGATGTCACGTCATATACAAAGCAAAACATAGAAGAAAATAATTTCTAAAAATGTGAAAAAGGCAAAAGAGAAAAGAGTCACTTTTATGGAACATCCTTCTGCCTTTTACTTTTTCTACTCAAGGTTTAAATCTAGGCTAATGATGGAATGTACATTGAGTCTTTGTATCACTGGGCTTATAAAAAAGCATATATCCATTCACACAACAATTAATCTTCTTTGCATTCAACCCTAACTGGAGACAAATTTTTTGTCATATATAAGTCTTCTTAAACTATTTTTTTTGTATATTTGTCTCTTTCAATAATCATACAAACTGATTGGAGTTCTTTGTTAGGTTAAACTCAGCTTTAGTTATCACCATTTTGAATTATTAGGTTTTTTTTGTTTTTTTTAACACAGGGGTCGTCAGCTTGTATATTTATCATATAGTTCTCTTTCCAACTTGGATTTTCAAAATGATTTATAGAAGAGGGACCAAAAAAGGAGAGCCTACGATGAAATTTTGACTAACAAATTTAAAAGCCAACATGGAGAACTTATGTAGGGTAAACTTCATGTGATAGGTCAAGATATACGTCAAGGACGAGACTAGATGAAAATACCTTGAAACACGTAATCCATAAAGGGAATCCCTACATAAGCAACCCATAACCAAAGGATAAAAAAATTACTTTTATTTTAGGGTTTGGATGTATCCATTTGATCAATTACATCTTGGGGGAGACTTAAGAGTACTCTCGATAATATAGGTCATGCATACATTAATAGTGAGTATCGTAACAGCTCAATGCTATCAAAGTTCATGCTAAGTTATAGGGGCAGAGAGTGAGCCGCTCACATCCAACATAGGTGGTGGCTCGTCGATTAATGAGACTTATGAAAATAATTGGGTAGTTTCAATCGGCTCCACACTATGCTTCAGTGCTTAATTGGGTCATAAGGGTAGAGGGTGAATCTCAGTATCGCAAACGGGTTGTGGTATGTCCGCATTCATGGTATATGGGATGGCATCAATGATGTACTGTATGAAGAGAATGATCTCAAAGGGGGTGTATCAAAATTTAAGGAAAGGGAGTTCTAATCAGGTAGAGATAGTCAGATCAGGATTCCATGGATCCATCCTCCAAAGCTATTAGGACCCAAAGTCCTTCTAGTCATGAAGATGGACAACCAACCCAGCTAAGGATCCCTTGTCAACAACTCATGTATGGTGTCATTCAAGGAAACCTCGATAGACCTAAGGTCTGAGGAAATGAACGTCTAAGCTCTATGACCCACTGTAGGTAGAAGCTTTAGAAATGGGACTTATACCAAATAAGTAAATGGTGAGGAAGCTTCTGGAGAATAAATAAAAGAGAGGTTTGTCTACCAAGTCAAAACATTGTCATAGAAGACTTAGATGTCATCTAGGTTGGGCAAGCCTCTAACACCCTAGGCGTGCTAGACAGCCACCAAAGTATAAATCATATGCTTGACCAGTCGAGTTAAGGAAGTATGATAGCTTTTCATCAGGACACACAAATATGATGCCATTATCTAGAGTAGTCCTAATATGGAGGCCCAATTTATATAACTTGGGTTATGACCATGTAATGCAAACCATTTTAAATCCGGTCCAAAGGCCATGCAGAAATGTAAAGCAGGTTTTGAAGAGGTTGAGATATTTTAATCTTAAATTCTAATTTATCTCAATATATTAGTGTTAGGTTTTTAATAAAAAATATAAATTTTTTAAGGTCCTTAAGAAACCTAAATTATACATTCACTATGCATCTCAGGCAAACTAGCAATCAAAGAAAGCAAAATTGACAACATAACAAAAAGTTAACAAAGCCATATGAATAATAATATAAATAAGTCAGTGTCATTGGATCGACAACATATCCAAAAAACACAAAAAAATTAGATCAAAATCTGCATATACATGTCTAATCCTAATTCTATACAATAATATGAATTCAAAATTAAGGTATGGAACACAAGCAAGGTGTTCGTCGCCCCCATCACATGGTTTCCCTTATGATACACCTTAGAACTTGTGTCAGTATCGTATTTCATATGCATAATCTTCCTAGAGACTCTAAAAAGTACTTGATAAAAAGTCTAAAAGAAAGACTTGAGTTCACATAGCTTATAAGATGCAATTTGAAATAGGTCATATCTAATGGGAGGAGAGATTAACAGCACCTATAGAAAATATGTTAGCTTACATTATCGAAGATCCTCCCTGATGACTTGGAACCCTGCAAGTTAATTGACCTAATATGCTAAAATTACATATTTCAAACTAGGTAAACACACAAAAGATGCACAAAAATTCTCGAGTAGGCACAAACCATCAATAATAGCCAACATATATGAAATGTATAACTACTCCCTACCCTATTCTAGAAAGCATCTAAAATAAGATGGCCTAGTCACATACATCTACGTGCGTGCAAAATGTGGGTGAAAGGTCGACGTATGTTTCTGAAGGTATTGTCGAGCCTAGCCCCATCATAAAGATCCAAGAATTCTAATTGGTGCCACTAGATACAAATTTTATTCAAGTAATAGCTTTTAAAAGGTTGGCTTTGCATATGACCTAAGCTATAAATGCAATAGTTATAAAATAAGTTTTAAACATTATTTATAATTTTCATAAAAATATAATTTTTTATATTTCAACATAGTTCCTAGGAAAAAAACCTAAGTTGACCTATTAGACCTCTTGGATGTCGGGTGGAAGATTCTCCTTTGAAGATGTAGAGGTGAGATTGTACATGGTTGATATATGATTGTTGGTCATCTCCAACAACTTAGCTAATGTCTTTGGTTTCTTAATACACAACACATATCAGAAAGGTTCTTCCCTCTACCATTGAGCTAGGGCAGCATTAGCCACATCTAACATCTTCTAGAAGCAAGTGATAAATAAGAAAATGCTCTCTTTTTTCCCTTGCTTGATCGACATGAGGGTTTGCTAATTCTTCTATGACTTTTGGGTACTGGCAAACAATGACTTTAATATCCACTTGAAGTTAGCGAATGACATGACTACCCCCAGTGATAACAACTACCTGAGGGTAACTCCCTTGGCGTGGTGAAGAAAAGATGACACATAGGACATCACTGATCTTCAATAAACATACGATCAATTTGACTGAGGCTATGTGATTGGTTAAATAAGTCCAACCCATATAGGAATCAAGTTCAAAGATTTTGAACCTCTCTGCGGTCTTGAACTTATAGATTTACCTAAAAGAGGTATTATATGGCTGGCGGGGCGCTTCATTATGCCCGAACCGATACCTATCGGTTAGTGCCGACCAAACACTTTTGAAGTACTGAGAGGAACCTCAAGGATGTATGTAGTATGTGGGGCTACTGGTGTGTCGAAGAACTTGATTCTTTCCTCAAGTCAAATCTACCAAGAGGTAGGTTGATGCCTTCACTCAACTTTCTAATTGTGTTTAACTCGGGTGTTTATTTGTCTTGTTGTAGTCTGACTAATTCGAACTTAGATTATTCTTTATGTCCTCCTCGCTCGGTTGACCTTCATCCTTGGCTCGAATGGCTGCATCCAATTGGATAAGTTACCATTTTGGTCTCCGTTGAAGTGTTCTTCTTTGTTGTACTTTATTCTTTTAGGACCATTGGATCTCCTTGGGATCCACACAGGCACGTTCTTGATGTACAACATAAAAAATATCACATCAAAAATTTTATTCTATGAATAGGTAAGATGTAATATATGTAAAAATTAAAATTTGGTGTTAAATATGTAAATAAATAAAATTGAGTGCTANACTTATGACTCCCTATATGTTGAGCTAAAAGGACTATTACAAACATCAGAGAGGGGGGTGGGGATTTCACAGTCTGGTTCAATACAGGAACCTAGGAAATCCCCCAAAAAAAACTTTAGGTGTCACCCTCAAAAAAGAAAAACTACAATGACTCAATAAAAGAAAAAATATGTGAGATTGCTTCTGCCCCCATAAAAAATCAATTATCTTTGTAGACCATTCTGAGGTGGGGGACATTTAGGATATCTCCATGTAGCAGATAAAAGAGAGCAGGTGGAGGGTTAACAGCAACTTCAGTCTCATTAGAGTGTGATCCAAGTTAAGCCAACCAGTTTGCAGGCTGGTTACCTTCCGTGTAGATAAAGGTGAACTGAATTTGCATCTTGCTAGTGAGATCTCTGATTTTACTTATCCAGTAAGAGTAGTGCCAGGGAGTCTCCTCCTCTTGATTTAAAAGGGGAATAATCACAGCAGAATCCACTTCTAACCAAATTCTATTCCAATTTTCCTTAGTGGCAAGGTTAATTGCCCAATACACAGCAATGAGTTCAGTTTCAGTAGCATCATTGACCAGGACTGGGGTATGGAAGTACAACAAGCACTTACCCAGATGATTTCTGTAAATGCCTCCCACACCAGCTCCATTTTTAGTAAAACTTCCATCAGTGTTAACCTTCACAATAGGATGATTTGGGGTTTTCCAGTAGACTTTAATGACTTGAATAAAATCAGTCTTAGTGGAAGCACAAGAGTTAGAAATGTTAGGAAAGCCTTTCCAATTAATCATCTTGTGCAAGTAAGTCACACAGTTTCTGACAGTAGTCCCCACATTTGGAATTGCATCTTCAAATTTGACCTTATTTCTTTCCATCCAGATGAACCAAGCAATGGTGAAAGGGATAGCAGTGTACTGTCTAATCTTCCAGTGCCACCAGCAGTCAACCAGCCTATCCCAAGTGAGCTTTCCCTGATCAATGGTCAAATGATTTTGGAACTGTTTCCATATTTGTTGAGAAAAATCACATTCAAAGAATAAGTGGTTCAGAGTTTCCTCTTCCTTCTTACATAACCAGCATTTAGAGGGACCTCTCAATCCTTTCAGCTTTAGAATATCATCAGTAGGGATCATTCTATGGAGTATTCTCCAGCAGCAAAAGGACATAGAAGGGGATAAGAATTTATTCCATAACTGATCACCCCAGGGTATGTGTTCCCAGCGAAAGTTTTTGGAAAAGATGGCTTTGGTGAGGCTTTGGTGGGAAGTGGATTGCCATAATAGTTTATCAGCAATATTTCTATTGAATTTGATACTGGCCACTTTGGTAATAGACTGAGGTTGAAGAAGGTGTGCTAACTTATCCAGGGACCAGTTGTCAACATCCCAACAATCAGCCACTTTCAATTCACTATTATATATACTGATAATGGGGGAGAGCCAATCTTTGGGACACCAATTATCAAGCCAAAACTTGATATCCCCATTGCCCAACTCCCAACTGTAGTTAGTTTCAGTAAAATGTCTTATTTTCAGCATTTTTACCCAAATTCTAGAGTCACCAATTTTCCTTAAGACCAAAGTGGGGTGCTGATATTTGCAATACTTACTCCACATGAATTTTGCCCACAGTGAATTTTGGGTCCTAAACTTAATCCAGAGTTTACAGAAATTGACTTGAAGGAGTTGTTCAAGGTCCTTAAAACCAATTCCCCCAGCAATTTGGGGTTTAGCTACTTTCCTCCAGGAAGCCCAATGCATTTGTTGTCTTTGACCAGACCATAGGAATTTGTTAAACATTCTCTCCAACTGTGCTTGGGTGCTTTTCTTTATAGTAGTCATTTGCAGTATATAAGCTGGGAAGGTAGTGATTATGCTCTTTAACAAGATAATTCTACCCCCATTAGATAAGAAGGTCTGTGTCCACCCATTGAGAAGGTTAGATATTTTATTCAGAACCTCATCAAACTGAGTTTGTTTGGCTCTGCCAGTAATTAAGAGCACCTCAAGGTACTTAATAGGGAGTTGAGTAGTTGTAAAACCAGTGTAATCAGATGCCCAAAGTTTATGAGTGGAGGGTACATGTTTATAGAAAACCATTTGACACTTTGCTGGATTGAAAGCCATACCTGAAATATCTTGGAATTTTTGTAGAATTTGGAAGACTTTTTTGATAGCATTTTTGCTGGCTCTGGAGAATACCATTATGTCATCAGCATATAGCAAATGGGTGATAATAATGTTAGATCTATTATGATATCTGTGTTGACTATGATTCAGCAAGGCTTCATCAAGCATTCTGGACAAGTAATCAATGGCAAGTATAAAGATGGTAGGTGATAGTGGATCCCCTTGCTTTAAACCTCTTGTAGCAATGAAAGAGCCCTTCCCTTGCCCATTTATCAGGATGGAATGCTCATTATTGTGCAGCCACCTCCTGATTAGGTGACAGAAGCCAGTATCAAACCCTCTAACACTTAGAACCTCCAAAATGAAATCCCAGCTTATAGTGTCATAAGCTTTCCTTAAGTCCAGGTTATAGATCATATTACCCCCTCTACAAGCTTTATTCAAGTCCTGTAGAAGCTCTTGGGCCAGAAGAGTATTATCAATAATGGACCTTCCTTTCACAAAAGCAGTTTGGTTGGGTTTAATTATAGAATCCAAGTGAGGTTGAAGCCTGTTCACAATAATTTTACTGATGGTTTTACTGATGACAGTGGTTAAACAAATGGGTCTGAAATGATTCCAATTATTCTGTATTTCAGATTTAGGGATCAGTACAGTGGTGGAGGAGCAAAAGTACTTTGGAAGGTTGTTGCCTTTAAAGAATCTTGTGACAGCAGCAATAACATCAGTCTTAACAATTTCCCAAGACTTCTTGTAGAATTCAGCAGTGAAACCATCAGGGCCAGCAGACTTGCTACTATCAATGGAACTGATTGCATTCCATATTTCCTTTTCAGTGGGGAGATCAGTCAGCTTGAGACCAGAAGTGTAGTTCACTTCTGCCATGAAATGTTCCTTCTCAATGTGGGGTCTGAAGTTATGATCCTGGTTGAGCAATTCTTTATAATAGCATATAGCATCATTAGCTATATCATTATTATTGTGTATCCACTAGCCATTGGGATTTTGTATAGCATGGATGGTATTGCATTTTCTTTTGTATTTGATGTAAGCATGAAAGAATCTAGTATTTCTATCTCCATCAGTGAAAATATTCATGGCTGCCTTCTGTTTAAGAAATTTTTCCTGATAATCAATGGCACTGAGGAGATTGTTCTGAGCAATCACAGCTTTTTCTCCTCCTCAATACCAAGTTGTCCCCCCTTCTCCAGAGCTTTGACTTCATCTTCAGCCTTCTGAACTGTGGTATGGACATTTCCAAAAGTGTTCCAGCTCCAACCTTTGAGGGCTTTAGCAATCTTGATTTGCAGTAAGCTTAGCTTGATTAAGGGGTCAGGGTGAGAGATCCCTTTCCAAAGGTCAGTAATATAATTATTATAAGAGGGATGAGCAGCCCACATATTGAGGTATCTAAAGGGGAGGGGGGAATTATTGTTATCAGTTGAGGTGATGTTTATAAGAATAGGTCTATGATCTGATCCAGCAAGGCTAAGGTGAGTAACAAAGGTGAGAAGGAAGTGATTGAACCATGCATCATTAACCAATATTCTGTCAAGCCTCTCCCATATAGAACCCCTTTTCCAGGTGAACTTAGGGCCCTTGAAACCCAGATCAAAGAGACCAGCCATGTGGATATTATCTCTGAAGGTATTCATCTTGGCAAGATTAGGAGTTCTGCCTCCATATTTTTCAGTGGCAGAAATGATGCAATTGAAATCACCCCCACCAACCATGGGGAGTTCACCTGTTGGCTGATGTGAGTCAACCTATTCTACAGCTCTTTTCTAGCATCCTTTGTACATCCAGCATAGATAAAGGTAGCTTCACCTATGTGTCCATTCATATTGAATGAGAGGTGGACAAATTGTGGATGATCAATGAGGATATCAATATTGGTTTCTTTTCTGCAAAAGATCCAAATTTTATTGTTAGTATTACCAAAATGGGTAAAACCAGCAAATTTTTTAATCAGATTATGAGGATTCTTATGAACCATGGACTCAAGGATGGCAATGCACCATAATTTGTATTTATTATTCAGGTATAAAACTCTTTTAAGAGACAGAGGGTTGGCCATCCCCCTTATATTCCAGCAAAGTAGATTAATCATGGAGTGGAGGATGTGGGGAAGGCTGGGATCTAGATCTAGTTCTTCCTCAGGGAGTGGAGACCCATTTCTGATTTTATCAGCCTTACTAGGATGCACTCCTGCTTGTAATTTCTTCACTTCTGTACCTGGTTTTCTTCTTTTTCTTGTTGTTTTAATTTGCCAATCCTCCTCAATGGTTTGTTTCAGTTCATTAATGCTTAGTTCCTGTGGGGCTGTATCAAGTATTTCTGTGATGATTTCCTTCCCCTTCTCAGCAAGCAAGGGGGATGTAGGTGTGACAATTGTGATTTCATTATTTTCCTTCCTGATTGATCTGTGTAATGGAGTATCATCTTGGCTATAGGGTTCAGTTAGTTCTCCAAGAGGATCAACCAGTGTTAAGTCCTCATGAGACCTTGGGGGTGGATCTTCTGACCTTGAATTAGTTTCCAATCGTTTTTCTAACATAATTTCTTCAGTAATGCCCCTTGCATCATTAGTCACAATTTTTCCAGTTTCTGTGTGGTTTTTTCTTGCCATCTTCCTGCTTGGGGGATGTAGTCTATAACGCTTGTCAGCTGTATGCCCAAACATCTTGCAATGTGGACAATAGTAAGGCTTCTGTTCAGCTAATATATCCTGTCAGAACCCATCAGCATCAGAACCAATCCAGATTCTCTTCAATTCAGGGAGTGTGACATCTCTTTCAACCTGAATCCTAGCAAGATCAGGTCTAGCCTTGTTATAAGTGGGAGCATCCACTCTCACAGGAGTTCCTAATGCTCTACCAATATTAAATAGGGCATTGAGCATAAAATAGGGTAATGGTAAGCCAGGTAGCTTGAACCAGATGGGGACAACAGGAGGCTCTTTACTAGGATCAAAGCCAGGGGTCCATTTGATGATCTTCATAACCGTTCCAGCAATGCTAACAGATTGTTTGGCAAACAATCTAGCATAATCTTCCTCAGCTGCCAATTGGATTAGAAGGTGTCTCCCATCTAAAAGCTCAATTTTCCAATTACCTATGAACTTCAGAGAATCAAAAAAACTTCTAACTAGATCCATTTTTGGATGTCCTAGCTGAACTTTGCCCACAAGAGTGAACTTAACCTCTTCACTTAGAGCCTCAATTTCCTTAGTAGTGAAATACACAGCTGCTTCACCCTCTTTAGTTCCCAGGGGATGAATACAAGGACTACTTCCTTTTCCAGCAGCAGTATCATGGAAAGCTTGTGGGAAAACAACGAGGTCATAATCTTGTAAAGAGTCAGTGGATTTCCCCACCACTCTAGCATAAGTTGCTTTTGTCCAATGGGAGTCAGTTAAAATATCAATGGGGGATGCCATCACCCCAAGGAAGCAGTACCACCAACAAGCAGCAGCAGCAAAACTCCAAAAACCAGCAATAGGACAAGAGAAGAAGAAGAAACCAATGGGACAGTGCCACTAGAGTTAGCAAGGAGAGAAGCAACAGCCCCCAAAGTAATAGTTCCAGGGAAGAAAAAACAAAAACAGTAAAGACCTCTACCACCAGCAACAAGCAGCAGCAACTAACCTCCATCATCCAACCAGAAACCCAAGCAGAGCAAGCTCCCCAGCCGCTAGCATCCTGATATATCAATATATATATATATATATATATATATATATATATCTCTATGTGTGTGTGTGTGTGTGTGCAGCGTGCTCAGTTCAGTTGGTAGAATATATAGGAGCATTTACATTCATACTGAAAACTGATATAGCTACATAGGAATATATATGAGAGGAGAATTCAACTTCAATTCATCAAGAGAAGTACAGGTGTACATTTGGTAGAATATATAGGAAGCTCACAGAATTCTAGAATGGGAATATAGTTGGTTAGTGATACACCTAAAATATATAGTGTTTCTAAACACACTTTTATGCCTATTTTTTAAATATTGCACTTTAATGAAAGGAATTTGTGTTTTTTTATTTCAGGTACAATCAAATGGATGAAAAATGCTAAAAGGAGTGAGAAAGGGTCAAATTTGGAGCAAAATGAAGAAAGCTGGAAAAATGAACTAAGGCGCCTAAGCGCAGAGAGCAGCGCCTAAGTGTCAGGTACCCCGTGCTTAAGTGCCAGAAGTAGTTATGTGATGACTTATTAAATTAGAACAAGTTTTCCAATAAGTATTTGAAGCAACCTTGGTAAAAATGTGGTAAATAGCCCATGGAAAAAAAATTCATTCAATTGGCTTTTAAGAAGGCAACTTCTAGAAGATTCATTAAATGAAGACACTTTTTTGAAGAGACTCCAAGGCTTCCCTTGGATTTTTATACGAAAAGACTTAGATCATCCAAGAGAAGGGCCAGCCATCAGCCCTTTAAGCCATCATTCATCTAAGTAGCCGCCGCCATCGCTGGTGCCGTTGGTCGCTTTCTTTTTATTTTGAGTGTTAGTTTGTATTATGAGTGAAGGAAGAGAATTCAAACAAACTTCAAGACATTTGGTGGAGAGGATTTAAGATAAGTCTTTATCTTTTTGACTACACTTTCTTTTATCTTAGATTTATTGTTTGGGTGCATGATTTCAACTTTTAAACTCATATGTGGTTGTGTTTTCTTCATGGATTATGAGTAGTTTTCTTTATCTTTTTTCTTAAAATGATAAGTGATTAATTATTGAAAGGAAGTTGTGTGAAGTATTAGACTACAATGTTGGAAGAAGTTGTGATGATTTGAAACCTTGTACTTCATTTACTTCTTGATTTCACCAATTAAGATGTTAATACCTATTGTGAGAACATGTAAGATTCGAGGTGCTATTGTTTAAGTAAATAAATGGTTTGGATCACATATTGATTTCATGGATGAGAATGTATTTCATGGGGTTGAGTACAAATAAATTAGGAAATAGACTTTTCAAGGGTGTAGAATTAGTGGACTTTAGAGTGGCAGGCTAAAGCCCCTAATTTGATTTATAGTTTAAGGTTTTGATACGAGATGTTAGATCCCAGGTGGAGGAAGAAGAGGGAACTCTATAGTAAGAGCTGGTATCTTTCCTACCTAATCGATCTTCAAGGCTATTCACACTTAAAATAGCCAATGATCTTTATAGCATCTCTTGTAAAGGTAAAGAATATAATTGCTCCTATTTGGCACAACACATTTAGCATACTTCTACAACATAATTTCTATACTTGTTACAAATTCATAATAAGGAAAAATATATTTCACTTATATTGTCTTCATCTTGCAAGTATATTTAGTTAAGTTAATTAGTTGCATTCTTTATTTTCATATATTTAAAAATTATGAAAAGATTTGTAATTTCATTCCTATTATACCATCTTAAGTTTAAGTATGAATATTTTGCTAAGTGGAATTTTTGTTATCTAAACTTTCTAGTTTTGTAAAATTTCGCATTGCCAGTTTTCTCTGTTGGTTCGACGTTCAGGGATTGATCCCGACTGTTTGAATGCAACAGTGTAACAATGTATTTGATTAAATTTTAAACTTATCTTTCCTTACTTTGCAACACTACCAAAAACTTGATCCTGAAGAAAATAACAATTTAACTTTTGAAGTTAATATATATGACTTTTTGATTAAGCCCCGAATATCAAACCCATAGGAATTGTTCATAGTATGCGATAATTAAAGTAACAAACTTTCTACTTTAAAAACACAAATACTTAAACAAAAGATATTATCAAAGTAATTAAAGTTCAATTCTTTTTGGAATTTTTGATATTTTGACAAAACAATAAAAACTTCTAAAGATAACTTCAGTTTTTGCAAAATAAGAAGCACTGAATATGAAATGTCTTTTTCCTTATCATGAATCAGCAACAAGTAAAGAAATTCTTTTGTGGAAGTATGCAAAATTGTGCTGTGCCAAATAGGGGCAATATTATTCTTTATCCTTACTATAGATGCTATAAAGAACATTGGCTAATTTAAAGTTTGAATAGTTCTGAAGACTGGATAGGTAGGGAAGATACTAGCTCTCACTCTAGAGTTCCCTCAATTCCCTCCACCATGGGGCTAACATCTCGTATCAAAACCTAAAATAATAAACCAAGTTGGGGGCTTTAACTTGACACTTTAAAGTCCTCTAACTCTACACCCTTCAAAGTTAATTTACCTATTTATTTGCACTCAATCATATGAATTACATTCTCATCCATACATTTCCAATTGTTGACTAAGAGAATACCATCCCAGTTCTTACATGTTCTCACAACAAATTTTAACATCTCGATGGGCCAAATCAAGAAGTAAATGAAGTACATGGAATTAAACCATCACAACTTCTTGTTGACCTCACTTTTGGTACAGGTTTAGTTTTCCCTGTTTAGTAGCCTAGGTTCTAGCCATGTGACTTTCCTGTTGACTATTCCTACCATTAGGAATTCTAAACTCTTTCTTGCTCAACTTGAAGTTCCACATATCGGTCCTAACCTCTAGCACTTAATAGGTGGGATTAGTATGGAGGATCTGTAGGAGAGTCCCCATAAGATTGTTTGCTTTAGGGTTGACCCCAGATGTTAGTCTAGAGCTAGTGCACTCACGTGCACTCACTTGTACTCACCCACACTTATAACCTTAAACCCAAAATTTGTTGACTTTGATCCCTTGATCTTTTGGGAGACTCAAGTAAATGATCCCCTAGACCCACTACCCTTAGGCTAGGGTTTTGGTTAAGACCAGTACATGTAGTTCCCAAAATAGGGATCCCATTGGTCCATGGCTGAACTATGTAATTGACACTTCAACTTTACCTAAACACCTAATCTAGCCCTTTGACCCCAAAATCTACCCAAATTACCTACATACCCTCAAAACCCTAAAATCCACCAAAATTCCCAAATTTTCTCATAACACCCAAATATGTTAAAAAATCATCTCAAACCACTTCAACTCATCCATATTACCCAAAACACCCAAAATTTACCAAAATTACCAAAATACCCCTCATTTGGCCAAAATTACCAAAATACCCTTGGTGGCCCAAACTTTCCCAAAACCTTCAAAATAATCTCAAATCTCCCCAAAATCAATTTCAACCCTTCAATTGAACCCAATTTGACCAATCTTACCATTTTGACCAAAACCTTGAAATTGCCTTTGAAGGCCCAATTTCCTCAAATTCATCCCAAATGTCCATCAATTTGACTCCAATTCTCCCCAATTTCAATTATAAAATCAAATTCATCTATCATGTCATCAATTTAAACCAAATACAAGCCTAATTGGACCATGCTTTGAGATCAATTTTGATCCAAATCAAAACCACCAATTTTGGGCTCATGACCTAAGCTCACCAAATTGAACCATATGACACACCCAATTGCCTCAATTTGAATCCTAAACTCTTCATAACATTCATAAACATCAAATTTAACTTTCAATTTTCCTTGATCAAGCCTCAATTCCACTCAATTTTAACCCAAGTCCAAAATCCCCAAATTTGCCCCAAATGGGCTATGTCTCCAAATTCCACCAAATTAAATGCCCTAACCCCAAAATTGACACCCAATTTATGTTGAAAACTCTTCATGACATTCTTATAGACTACTTTGAACCGTAAATTTGGGCTTAGCCCAACCTTATCCCAATATAAATCCATGTCTAACTCTACATGCCCAAATTGACCAAATGTTCAAATTCTTTCAAATTGAACTTTCTAATAAATTCAAAACTACCCCAATTCTTCTCTAAACTCTATTTAAAAATCATCTACATCAAATTTGTCAATAAATTGAGCTCTATGGCTTGCCTATCCCAACCCAAAACCCATTTCAAGTCACTTGACCAAAATAGACCCCTTCACCTAAATTGACTTAACTAAGTCAAATTGGCCAACCAAGGACCCCCACAGCCACTAAGCTCTTCCTTTGGACCAAGCTAAACCATCTTAAACCCATCCAAGCAAGCCATGGACCAATGAGTCACTAAATTAAGGGATTTATTCCCACTTTTGGGCCTTAAGTAAAATATTTTCTCCATCATCACTAGTTATAGGGGGTAAATTATAATTAAGCCCCCCCTGGCTCACCTGACCACCTAAGTACCTCCTCTGCCCTGGCTGACTGGCCTAGTGGCTGGAAAACTCCAAAAATGAGAGCCACCACCCCTAAATCAAACCCAATTTCAACCTTAGGGGCTATCTCACCATAATTGATCTTCAGAGCTTCTCAGCCCTCCACCTAAGCACCAATTTGAACCTGAATTGAGGCCCTGGGAGCCACCCAAAAGAATTTCATTTAAACCCTCCTCTCATTACTTAGAGATGAAGTGTGCCAAATCCTTGAGGAAACTCTTTCCAATTGCTCTGAGACACTCTCCAAGAACTCCTAAGCTAGTTGCCATCATTTTCCCCCACTGATCCCCACTATGAAAGCCCAATTTTGAGCTCAAATTTCTACCCAAAACCAAGAAAGAATTCTTCATAGCTCCATAGTCCACCAAAATAAAATTACTTGTGCACACACCATCCCTAAGGCAAGAGAAATTGATTCCCCATAAAAGCCCCCACTCAAACAGCCCCTAACCGAGTATTAGACCAACACTTGGAATCCACCTTGATCGAATTCATATTTAGACAATCCACCAAGGCTTGGGACTTCATCTGGAAGTTTTTTGGGACTAATCAAAGCTACCACAACCATCTTATTGAGGCCTCCCCACTCATACAAAGGTATTTAACTCTAACCCTAAATCGAGCTTTTGATTCTCCATACTTATTTATTGTATTTCATACCATTTAAGATGCATAGATATGCTCGTCTCAAGTAGATGAAGGTTTAGAAACAAACCCCATGTTATTTGGTTGAGTCTAGGCAAAGATCTTAATGTTTTAGTGCGAACGGCTCACGGGTTAGGTCACTTGGGGACGATAACGGAGAGCCATCTGATCGGGCTTGTATCCAAGGGATAGAGGAGATCGAGCCGAATAAACTCTTGGTATGTGAACCACGGGCTGCGTGGCATGCCTAGGTGGAAAGCACAACAAATGGGAGCATGCCGCATGTGAGTTCGGAGCCGCCGTAGGAAGAGTTGGCATCGCATAGGATAAGTAGAAAAATATGGATTTTCTGATTTATTTTAAATGCCTAAACTTCAAAAATTCATATCATTCTCTAGAAAAACCATAAAAATAAAAGAAAAGTACTCTCTTGCTCAGTGAACAGAAGATAATAATGTGAATGAAAAAGAAAAATTATTTTGTTATTCCCTGATTTTTAATGAATTAAATACCCTCTGGAGTATTTTAATTTATTATGTTCAAACATTGTTCATTATGGCTTGGAATTTTTAAGGCTTATTCCTCATCATAGAGGAGATGTTCTCTTATTTTTCCAAGGTCAGAGGGCATCTCTATGCTTCTAGACTGAATTTTCAAGCTACAGTGACTATTTTAGCTATTTTAGTTATATAAATCAAAATATCATTTAGAAAATTATGGGAATAGTTTTAGTAGGTTCAGTGAAGTCTAGGAAAAATATCATGATGCTTTGAATTATCTTGTAAATTTCTATATTTAATTAAATGTAAATATCTTATATTAATTTTCGTAAATTATGTACTTATAAAAAATTGACTAAATCAATCCCACATTGTTCATAAAAATCATTTTTATCCACTGTAAAAATTTGAAAATTATTTGATTAAGTTCAAGTATTAAAGTTGATTTTTTAAGGAACCTTGTATTTTTGTACAAAAATAATTATATTAAATTAAATACATTTGGGAAAATTATGAAAAGTGGTTTTCTGAGTTCCTTGTGATCAGAGGTACTTAGGAAAAATAAAAATTATTTCTTAGAAAAAACTTAAATTTTGAGCCTTATTTTGAATTTTAAAATGATTAAAAATAATTAAAAATCTCAAAAATATAAAAATATTTCAAAATGTGCTTATTTGTTCTCTGATCACTTGAGATTCATTAAAATATTTTTCCTAATTTTTCTAACTTAAAAAATAAAATTTTAAATGCTTAAAAGTGGATTTTCCTCATTTTCCCATAAAAAATAATTATAATAATTTGATTCAAAAAATCATGAAATTTTGTCTAAGCATTTCTCTGACCTATGGAAACCTCTAACAATTTTCTCATAAATTAAATCTTTATTTTGGAAAGTTAAATAAGTCAATTTCTAAAAAAACCTATTTTCTGTGTTTAAATAAATAGTTATGTTAAAAAAAATAATGAGAAGTCCACATATTCTCTTCAAATATTTCAGTTACCTCATAAAAATGACACTTTAAACCCTCAAAGTCATTTGAGTCATGTTTGATGAGTTATGAAGTAAAGTACCCCAAGGGCAAAGTAGTCATTTTGGATCTCGGTGCCTTAATCAAAATTTAGGATTAACGAGGGATAAATGGGTAATTTTGATCCTAATAAACATGTTTAGATGATTGAAACCAAATGGGATTAAAAGGTAGAAGCTTACTCACTACCCTTGCACAACATCAACAAAACCATAGTCCTCCTAAGCTTTATGACTTGGAAATCAATTAAGATCAGACGATTCTTAAGTGATGGTCTTAAGATAGGAAAGATGATAATTTATATTTTTCAAGCCCAAAGTTGATGATGATTTGAATATTTGATAAAAATGCATATCACTTAAATCAAAATTTTGATACTCACAATTCCCTCTATCATGATTATTAAAGGCTTGGTAGTGACCAAAGCTCGATGTCTAAATTTAATTGATTGGATTTAGAAGATAATATGATTGGTGATTACCATCTTTAAACTCTACAAGCCTGACCTTAATTGCGGGCACCATAATCTTAAATGACTTAAGCTTACCTTAGGGGTCTCACATAACTCTTAAATGAGACATCAACTGATCAATCAAGTATCCTATCCTTGGGAAAATTGAATTGTCAAGTTTCACTGAGCAATGAGATAGTCACACTTTGACCTCAGATAATTGATGGAACAATATACTGAATTCAAAATGAATTCGAAATATTTCAAGAGATTTTCAAAGTGACTAGGGTCATACCTCGAGCATTTTGAAATCTCTTGAACATTTTGGAGGGCAAAATGAACTTTGTGTATTCTGTTCCAAAATTATTCACTATGACCTTCTAAGATTAATTAAAATCATAACTTGGGGTTAGGTAGCTAAACCTTCATCTACTCCTGCAATTTAAATTCCTTACAAAATTATATACATGTATTGCAAATACTAACCTTTCAAATGGAGTAACGAGAAGAATCAACAGGTACGCTTTTAAATTAATGCATTTACCTTTCTGTACTTCTTGTCTTGATCTTGCATGTTAAACAACTATGTCACCTTGCATGAAAACTAAAACTACTATGATAACCACAAAACCAAAGCCAAAACTAAAATCAACCAACATAAAATTCACCGCCACAACATCCAAAATATAAGACAACTCAAAATTTAATCACAAACATCACAAAACAACAACTGCAACTAGTTTAAGACGTCTTTATCAGATGATTGGGAATCCCTCAGAGGAAGTAAACTACGGTTGCTAACAATACTTCCCACAGTCTAAATGAAACTATGGAATGCATTAAGTTGAGTTTAGTAAATTTATTTGGACTAAGTGAATCTGAAAGAAAATAGTGGTTCCAGAACGAGGGAACCGTAGGATCCTAACCGGTGTCGCTCTAATCAACTGTAATATGCCCCCTATAATATTTAAAGAACCATAACCATAGGGAAATTTGATTTGACATCATAACATGACACATTATAAAACTTGAACTCATCCCAATGAGGAGCTTGGAGCTAGCATTGTGGGCAACATGACCATCTTCAACCATAAAACATGTCTACATCAGCTAAACCATTCCTTCCTTAGAATTAAACAACCCATCCATAGGATTTTGAGGTTATTTGCTTATGCAACATAAATTCTCAACCTTTCTTTAGGCTATTGTATAGCTTTGCTGTACAATATAAGCCCTAACTCGTTTTAGGATTCCGAGGTTGTCTTTCGTCACGACCTAAATCCTCATATCTTCCAAAATATTTGTGTGATCGTTTCACGTGAATGTAAGCCCCAATTAAATAAAATTGGTAGGATGAAACATTTAAATAACTTCTCCTCTAAACTGAAACTAAACAATAGGATAGCTTGGGAAGTCACCGAGGTTCTCCTCCGGATCTATGACATCCCCTAGTTCTTCCTCCTTTGGATTCAAAAAACAAAATGTTCCAAATTTGAGTCATCCCCCTTTCAAACCTCTTTATCTGATTTCATCAAAAAGACCTATCCTTTTGACCTCTTTGAAGAAAATATTTCCTGATTTTTATTGAGAGTTTTCTTAGGTGACTTTGGTTATCTAATATGTAATTAACTATAGGGGCTTGCCCTTATAGGAAGGTTTTTTAAACCCAGCTTAATATAAACCCTTTTTAATTCTTCGTATTAAATAAGGGAACTTGTCGACAAATAAAATGATTTCACAGATCAAACGGATGTCATATATTTCTTAGTTTATTTGATCAAGCCTCATCTTTAACTCTTTTGTTTACCTTTTGGGATAGATACAGGGTTTGAGGTATAGTGCTCTTTCATTTAAACTGTGGAAAATATGGGGTCTGTTTCATTTCATATTTTTCTAAAACTTATACATATATATATGTAAATTAAACACCTTTTTGAAGCAGGCGACGGATTTTGATTCCGACGGTCGACAGCTTCCAACAGTCGACAGCTTCCAACGGGCAACTCCTCAACCAAAAATAGTGCTGACAACTCCTGGCGACTCCGCTGGGGATTAGCTTCTCTCTCCATTTAAATTAGGAAATATTATCTTCACACATCGGTAATGTGTCCACGTCCCTCTTGGACCAAATTATCCTTCTTCCGTTGGCATGCTTTACCTATTTCTATCTTAGGAAAGTACGGTCAACTCTTTGGACTTCAGGACCGTCTATTCAATCACTTTTGAACAAGGAGGTTCAGGAGGCCACTAAGGACTTTTTAATCTTTGTGTGGGCTTGAACCCCCAATAGGTGTGTTGGTGGACTAGTTCTAGTTGGGCATTGTGTGTTGTAAAGTTGGTCCAGCACTGGGTCCCAAACACTCACTTTTTCCCTTTCGAGTTTGATTTGTTATTTTGTAAATTAAATCGGATTATGTCATGTTGTGCGTGCTCTTTAAATTTTTCTTATATTAATTAAATATTTCTACTTTCAAACAATTATTATTAAAATCTTAAAATATCCACAAATTAAATAAACACTTACCAGATCTACAGTTTAACCTCTATTAATTTTTAGTGCTCGCACTAGGATTACGAGGTATTGGCCAAATAGCTAACCCCAGAGCTTTCTTTTTTCAGAGCTGCTGCAATGGCATTCCCAATGCTCACTTTCTCGTGCAACCTGCTGACAAGCCTTGATGCCTGTAATGTTGCCCCTACCATCAAGTTTAGAGTCAGATTTGAAAATATCGAGGTGGTTCTCGGGAAAGCCTCATTCATTGTAATGAAAATCGCCGCTCCAGAGGTTCAGGAGCTGTATGTCGAGTTTAACTTGAACTGCCCTCAAGACTTCTCTTCTTACAAGAAGGTCAAGACTACTGCCACCATGACACCTACCAAGCCTGTTCTTCCCATTTCTGCTAAGGGAAAATAAGTTATGATTGTTGAAAACTTGACTGAAGGATTGGTTATCCCGCACTCAGTATTTGAAATCAAATCAAGTTCAAGGACTGCACCATTAATCCAAACCCAAAGGAGAAACCATAGCTAAGAGATTTGGAGGACTACTGAAGTCCAGATTTCTAAGGAAGAACCTTTTGATGAAGTTTCTCACCAGGAGGAGTGAGGATTACTAGAGACATATCCACTTCTGCAAGCGAGTAGGTTCCATCTCTTAATGGATACTAATGGGCACGAAAGTATCCGGAAGATTGTCGCTATTTTACCGTCACTCCATGAACATGGTTAGGAGAGGAAGAAGCCTACCTCTATCACCAGATTCAGTTCAGTTTTCCAGAAACTAGCTATCAAAGAAGGTTGTTCAGTTGGCAAATTACTCAATTGAATTGGATGTGGAGTATCCCCTCGCATGAAGAAAGAAATTCTAAGGGATGTCAGATCTGTCAGACAAACTCAAAAATTAACTGAAGCTTTGCTTTCTCACATTCCCATCTGGTTCCTCTTATGAAGTAGGGTTGATGCCACCATTGCTGATACCGATTCTACCACCACTTGACCCGCAGAACGTCGACCAGTTAAGTCGCGTTTGCATCCGATAATTCCACCAATTACTAATCACAAGAATGTTCCTAAAGTTCCAAAGGATAAAATGAAGAGGTTTCCTGCTACTGTATTTGGTCTTCTCCATGGGGAGCATACCTCTCTTTGACATACCGATGTTTTATATGAGACACTGTATCTTAAGATATCACCTTCAAAGAAGAAGGTATTGGTACACAAAGTCATCGTACCGATACGGTCTAACAAACCTGTAGAGCAGGATGATGGAGTGAAGCTAGGGTCTGAGGTATCTGGCATTATCGCAGTAATTGCTAGTGAGATGGATGAGCAAGTAGAGGATGTCTAGCAAAGTCCTTCAGATCTCAAGGTGCTACAAGAATCGATAATTGAAGAAAAGTTTGAAAATCTTAGGGTTGAGATTTCTGAGTTGGCCCGGGAACATGGAGTTTTCATTGATGATGACGATGAAGATTTTGACTTCAAAGATTACCTCGAGAAAGATTTCATGGATATCCATGTCATCAAGACCGGAGACACTACATCTGCGCGTGATGCTCAACCTCTTGTCGAAGAGAATGTCGTAGATGAGTTGCGAAGGGAGAAAAGAATGGAAGGGATGGCCGCGGCCATGACCGCCATGGCCACAGATCAGGTACAGTCTCAACTACCACAGTTTGCCTCTCCAGAAGTCAACCAACCAGAGATTATACATATTACATATGAATGGAGGGAAGTTTCCTCAGAAATAGAGATGAACAACAAAAGAAAGATTCTCCGTCATATGCCATATCAGAAAAGGAATTTAAGAAAAGGGTTGAGCAAGTTCGAGAGGCCTTTGTCCAATCTAAGGGTGGTGCATTGATTTTAAAGGGTAGACCTTACCCAGAGGAGTTCAATGTCATACCCTCCCATAAGGGTTTTGTGTCACCAAACTTTAAGATATTTGATGGGACTTGAAATCCCAAGCAACATATAACACATTTTCGAGCCAGCTGTGGTAATACCAGAGGAAATGAAGCCTCACTCCTCCGACAGTTCGTCAGCAGCCTACCAAGAATCGCTTTTGAATTGTATGCTAAATTACCCAACGAATTACTTAAGACATTCATTGAGCTAGAACAATTGTTTATGAAAAGAATTGCCAGAGCACAACATCATGTGTCTATTGAAGATCTCGTAGTGAAGAAGTAGAAGCCCAACGAGACTTTAGTAGACTATATTTTGAGGTGGAGAAACCATAGCATGAAATGTGAACCTCAGCTATAGGAACATCATGCGTTTGTTATCTTGCTCAAGAGCATCCATGGGCTAGTAGATTTCATGCTCAAGGGACTCACCATCAAATCCTTTGAGAAGCTACTCAGCAAAGCTAGCAATCTTTAAGAAGAAGTCAAACATATGGATTCTCATGAGAAGGCCGAGAAGTCAAGGATGACCAGAGTATTTGAAAAGAAGTCTAGAACAGTGGCAACGATCGATAAAGGAAAACAAACAATGAAGATACATGCAGAAAATTCTCGTCAGTCTTCAACGCAGCATGCTCGATAACAAACACAATTGTATAGCCAGGCTAGCTAGCAATCGCCTCAGGGAGGATCATACCGAGCAGAGAATAAGAGAATATCCTTGGCAAAATGACAGAAAGTGGTGTATTCCTTCAAAGATGAAGCAATATCCAATATGTTCAGAAGTCTGATGAAGAAGCTTGAGTTCAGACTACCAGATCCAAAGAAACCCAAAGAGGTTGATAAGAAGAATCAAGTAAATTATTGGCCATATCACAGATTGTTTGGACACACTATAGAGGAATGTTTTTTCTTCAAGGATTGACTCAAGAAGAACCTTAAAGAAGGGAATATAACGATCTCAAAAAAATATTTAAAAGAACCTGAAAAAGGTTCTATAAATATGATTTTAGCTGAGCCAGTCAAGCCAAAGATGAAGATTTTGCCAGGAAATCTGCTGCCATCAAGGAAGAAGAAGAAGAACACCACCACAAAGACTGATAGCATGTGGGGTAGAATAGGGGCTGCCTCTGCTAGATTAGTTGTCTCGGATTCGGGGAAGAAAATCCTCAAACACCCCTGACCTTGTATGATTATCTTTTTGCCCCTTCGGGGTCTTATGAATATAAAGATTATGATTTTAGCTACGTTTTGACCTTTTTATGGTGTTAACGTAATCAATTATGACTAATCTAACTTTGATTTTGATTCCCAAATCGATCCTCAAATCGTACTTAAGTCCAATAATCTCTTTATCAAGACTGAAGAGGACATCAACAATACCACTTACGATAGCACAGGGAGTGAGGAACCAATCCTCTAGCGCCATGGTGCACCACTTTCCATAAACTAAGATCTTTCTGACAAAGAAAAACACTGGAAGATTCTACAATGACATCTCAAGAAGAAAAAGTTATAGAAGTGAACTTAAGGAGAGGGAGAGTATTACCCCTGAGGTTAGTGCAGCAGATAAAAGAAAATATATAATAACTCAAGAAGAGTTAACTCCACGTTCTCCAGTGGAAGAATTACATAACCAAGAGAAAATTAGAGGATCATACAAAGTAGATTACAATGTACTAGCTCATCTTAGGAAGTTACCGGCCAAATTAAGCATCCGAAACTCTAATCCTGTGAAAGGAGATGAGAGAGTCTCTAATTACAGCTTTGCTTGACCCTAAGAATTAGTTAGCCCAGTTGGTTAGCACATTCTCAAATGAAATTGCTTAGTGAAATAACAGCCTGGGATAACCTTTACAAATGAAAACTTGTTGCTCGGTACCGCCGACCATAATCTTCCACTATATATCTCCATTAACATCGACAGATTTATGTTGTCTAGAGTCTTAGTAGATTCTGGAGCATCCCTCAACTTGATGAGTCTACCGACATTGGCCTATTTCAACATCGAAGCTCAGAAGCTTACAACCGATAAAATTATGCTAAGAGCCTTGGATCAATTACACTACTTATGAAAGTTGGAGAACTAGTAACAACCGCTAAGTTCTATATCATCGACGTCGAGACCTCTTTTAATGCTCTACTGGGTCGACCAGGATTCACGAACACAACTTGGTTTTTTCATCTCTATACCAATGCATTAAGTACTATAAGAAAGGATAAGAACATTGTATTAAGGGAGATTTACAACCTTTTTCAATCCATGAACTTGGCATTCATGAAGATGCCGCCTACTACACGCCTCTGAAGAAAACTGTCTTCTCTCTTGAAGTTGTGACAAATAAAAGTGAAGATTTAGAAGAATTACAATGGTAAAGCCATTCAACTCTGCTTCAGTAAACTTTCACCACTCTTTTACAACGAGTCGGTGGGCGCTCTTTTAGTTCACGCACCCAAGGTCAAGGCCGGGGACGTGGACAAGGAAGAACCAACTTGACTGTTGAAAGGGCCAGGCCAACCATCAACATTGATGATGAAGAAATTTTTGAAGATGAAATAATGATGAAAAAATAGAAGAAGCCTCACTACCAGATATCCTTAGAAGATACGAAGAAAAGCGAATATGAGAGAATGTATGATCGGATAAACCATTATGTGAACACCATGACCCTTACTCTGATTCTCCCTTAAGTTTGAGAGTTTAGAGGTCAAGGAATTTCGTAGTACTGGTTCAAACTCGATCAAGTCTTATCGTGCTTTTACTTCACTAATCTTGAAAATCATGTAAATTTGGATGCGGATCCTAATCAATTAATGGAATTGCCTTTTGGTTACTTTTTGCCTTGTGTACAAAAGTTAACTCAATAGGGGAATTTGCCAAAACAAATGTCAAAAGACAAATTACAACTTTTTGAAAAATTATGGGATGTTAAAAGTCGAAATCCTAACTCAAAATAGGGTCTCGGATTTGGTATAGTCGGACCAGTCGATGATTTAGAATTTTGCATAGTTGGTACTAGTGAATTGGAAGAGGATTGCCTTGATGTGGAGGATGACTCTACTGATCAGCTAATATAAGACGCTCCACTAGAATTTGAGAAAGAAATTAAGTCAACTATTGATGAATTGAAGGAAATTAACCTCGGGACAGAAGAGCAGCCACAACCTACATTTATAAGTTCTTAGTAAAACAAGCCCCAAGAACAATGTGACTTGAATTATAGCAGCAAGTCATTGCCGAGGTGAACAAATTCATATACGCTAACTTTGTAAGAGAGGAGCAATACCCCATATGGTTAGCCAACATTGTACCAGTTAAGAAGAAAAATGGATAAATTCATGTTTGTGTCAACTTCAGGGATTTAAACAAAGCATGTTCAAAGGATGAATTTCCATTACCAATACCAGAAATGATGGTGGATATCGCTTCGACACATGAGATTTTTTCCTTCATGGACAGGTCGTCGGGATACAACCAAATCAAGATGGCTCCAAAGAACACAGTACTTACAACATTCAGAACTCTGATTGGAATTTTTTGCTACACAGTGGTGTCATTTGGGTTGACGAATGCTGGAGCAACATATCAATAAGCTATGACAAAGATCTTTGATGACCTCATTCACAACCAAGTGAAATGCTACGTGGATGATTTTGTCATCAAGAGTAAACAGAAAATAGACCATTTGTACAATTTGAGGATCGTGTTCGAATGATTACGACAGTACGACATTAAGATGAATCCCTTAAAGTGCGCCTTCGGCGTTACCTCCGGGAAATTTCTAGGATTTGTTGTCTGTCATTGAAGAATCGAGATTGACCCAAATAAGATCAAAGCTATCTTGGAAATGCCTCCACCCAAAACTTTGAAACAACTACATTCTTTTCAAGGAAAGTTAGCATATCTGAGATGCTTTATTTCTAATCTCTCAGGTGGGTGTCAGAACTTCTCAACATTAGTTAAAAAGGACGCCAATTTTTTTTAGGAAGACAAATGCCAGTGGGCTTTCGAGGACGTTAAAAAATATTTAATGACACCTCCTGTTTTGGAAGCCCCTATCTCAGGGAAACCTTTGATACTTTATATCGCAGTTTTAGATGACTCTCTTGGAGCCCTCTTTACCCAAGTTAATGACGAGGGTAATGAAAACGCACTCTACTACTTGAGTCGTTGCCTAATACTGGCAGAAGTAAGGTTTTCACCTATTGAGAAGCATTGTCTAGATTTAATCTCTGCCGCTCAAAAGCTCAGACATTACATGCTTTCTCATAAAATTACCCTCATTTTGAAAGTTAATCAGTTGCAATATTTGATGACCCGACCAACACTCTCTTGACGTCTAGCAAGGTGGTCAATGATTTTATTATAATTTGATATAACTTTTGTTCCCTTCCATGCTATCAAGGGACATATTTAATGAAACTTTCTCATTGCACACCCACTTCCAGCTGGGTCCCCTCTTAATGATGAGTTACTAGATGAGCAAGTATTATAAATGGAATTATCCAGTGTGCAATGCTGGGAGATGTACTTCGATGGAGCTTCGTCAGCCAAAAAAGACAAAGGATCAGGAATAGTTATACCAGGCAAAGCAGAGATTGGTTTGATCTTTATCACACGAGATAAGGGTATGCTGACGTTCTCATATCACCTAATAGGGCCATGTACCATCAATGAAGCAGAATATGAAGCGTTAATCACCAGATTAGAGTTGTCAATCTTGATGGATTAATGGATACTACCATCTATGGTGAATTGCAACTATTCATCCAACAAGTTTTTGGGCAATACAAGATTTTGAAACTAAGATTAGCATAATATCATTAGTACGTGATGAGGCTACTGGAGTAGATCCCTAGTGTGACTTTCTATTGGATTCCTCGGGGAGATAATGTCTATACTGACGCTCTAGCAAAACTTGCAAAAGAATTAGCATGTCCCCCAGAGGATTTCATTGACATCACAGTAAAAGAAAAACAAATTTTGTCTCAAATTGACCTTGACAGTCTACATAAGCTTGGAAAAGAAGAAGAAATAGTGATTGCGCTTGTTGACATCAATGAAGATTGGCGCGAGCCATTGATGGAATATTTGTAAACTGGAAAGCTTCCAGATGACAAGTCAGCAGCATATCACATCACCAGAAGGGCTATGTCGTATGCTCTAATGGGTGATGTCCTTTACATAAGATCATTCGATCAGATGTGGCTACGATGTTTGAGCAGAGCAAAAGAACAGAACATTTTCATAGAAGTACATGTCGGATATTGTGGTGCTCACCAGTCAGACCAAAGATGAAAGTAAAGATCAAGAGACTCAGATATTATTGACCGGCAATGATGTCCGACTGCATGGATATAGCCAGAAGATGTCACCGTGTCAAGTGCATGGGGTGGTCTTACATCAACCTTCGAATGTGCTACACCCAACCATTGCTTCGTGGACATTCGAGTGTTGGGGCACGGACATAATAAGCCTGATAGACCCTTCATCCTTTAAAGGACACAGATTTATACTTACCGCTATACATTACTTTTCCAAATGGGCAGAGGTAGTGCCGTTACGATAGGTTACAACACAATACGTCCTTTAGTTCTTCAAAAGCCAAATCTTCTACCGTTTTGGAGTTCTACACAGAATAATTTCCGACAATGGGACAACCTACAAAAGCACCAAAATCAATAATTTTGTCAAGCGGCATGGGATAGACTGGAGATACTCTACAATCAACTATCCCAGGGCAAATGGCCTAGCGGAGGCCTTCAACAAGACACTGGTACAGATTTTGAAGAAGACATTGGAGCAAAAAAAATAGAGATTGGCATAACGAACAATTAGAAACCTTGTGGGCCTACCAGATGACAACGACTTTATATATGCTAAAAAATACAAGAATTTGATGCTGCTGCTAGAAGATTTAAATCTCCGGCAACGGCGCCAAAACATGACAACAGTTATAGATTTGATAAATATGTGTATAAAATATTCAACTATTGCAAAGTCACACTTATCAACACATGTATACGTATCGCTCAAGTAATACATGGCTCTAATGAAGTCCTGGATATCGATCCCACAGTGAGTAATATTAAAGGCTACGAACTTTAGATTTAGAAAATCAATACTTAATCACAACAACATAGTTCAAATTGCATATTTGTCACTAATATGCAATTAAAATAAAAATGTAATTTTAATAAACTCTCAATCAACTAATTCTACTAATAAATTTTCTAATGTTAAGTTCAATAAAATAAAAAATATAATCTTCATAAACTCTCAATCAACTAATTCTACTAATAAAGTTTCTAATGTAAAGTTCAATATATAAGAAAGCTTCCTTCTCCTTGTCAAGGAATTTAAGTGAATGGATAAATTGAATCGGTTCAAATTGTATTGTGCCAAATAGGAGCATACATATTCTTACTCTTTGGACCAAACAAAAAGAACATTGACTAATCCTATGCTTGGTTACTGAATCTACCGCTAGGCTGGGAGGATACCAGCTCTCACTTCAGAACTCCCACGTCCCCCTTGCCTGAGGGCTAACATCTACACTTCAGCACCCTGAAGATTTTAGTCTGTCACTCTAAAATCTCCAATTCTACGCCCGATAATTTTTATTTCCCTATTTATTTGCACCCAACTTTCAAGGATTTTGACCTCCCTAAATCTTGGTTGTAATCCTCACTTTAGTTGTAAAACTCAACATATTTTAACAAATCAATTGGCTAGATTGAAAGTAAATTTAATATTAAAGTGAATAGATCATCACAACTTCTTTAACATTCTCATGGCACAACCTATTCAAATCACCATTTCACAAAATCTCAAGATAAGGAGAAAGACAAAAAACTACTCAGAACTCATGGAGAAGATATGACAAAACTTGGATTTTATTTATAAAACAAAGTCATACAAACTACAATATATAAATACAACTTATCTTGAATTCCTCCACAAGTAACTCCCCAAAGTTCCTCTAAATCTCTTTCTTTCTTTACAGCACACAAAATTCTCCTTCGAAGCAGCAAGAAGGAAGAAATCTCTCACTTTCCTACCAATCTTACAATCTCTCGAAGAATTCCTCATAGTACCTAACCCTAAATTACACTACCCTGGACACCTGTAGACCTTTCGACACTCTCTGGACACTCTAGACTCCCCTTTTTTGTCCTCCAAAATACTTCTCTTAAAGTTGTAGAAGAGTTTTCAAGAGTTGCCTAAGCTTCCCTTCAAAAATCGTCCACATTCAATGCATCTATTTTGAGAACCGTCATTCTCTCCATCGGCGGCCTCGATGGCGCCATTGGCGGCCTTCTAGAATATTTAATTCTTGACTCTCAGGAAAAACCTGCCGGCGGCGGCGTCGATGGCGCCATCGGCGCCCAAGATCAACTCTTCATATTTTGGTCTTTTTTGCATCTTTTTCCTCCAATGACCATAATTTAACATACATGCAACAAAACATCAAAAATATCTTTCTTTGAAGTGCAATATCATCAAAATCAATGTAAAATAGGAATGAAAATCTCAACATATTTTTCTTTGATCAAAATCCCCTAAACTTGACTATTACTTGTCCTCAAGTAATTTTAGTACTACATAAAAGTTATGATCTACTGTGGTAAAGTTTTAATTCAGAAAAGTACAAGTTTGATTTAATTAAATACCATAGTAAGATTTTCAAAAAACTTTCAAGTAATTAAATTAACTTTGTAGGTACATGACTATCTAGTCATCAAGTTTAAGAGTTCTAGTTTTCTATTCATTTCCAGAATGACTATATGTTTTAATATCAAGTCACTTAGAATATTCAAATGATAGGAACATCATGAGAATTGTACTAGTAAAGATATTATTCCATAAATATAAGTTAAGGAATGTATTTAGGTTTTCCCTTTAGGTAGGTCCACGTGAAGCCAATTTTTTATTAGGCATCTCCTCAAGCTTCTCCTCACTTATATATATATTCATTTGGATGCTTTCAATCCTATATTTTTTTTTTCTTTTCAGGGATTGTTATCAATCCTTTCTTTTTCTTTCTCAAGTGAAGATTACTATATCTAGATAGCCTTTAATAATTTTGAACTTCACTTTTCTATCCCCAAATTTGAAACTCAAAGCATTCCTTTGCCTTATAAGTATTTCATAGCTTTTATATCATTGAGCCTCAATCTTTTCTTCTCAAATGAATTTCTAAGATTCTTAATATTACAAAATATAGTTTTCTTTACTTTAAATAGTTAACTATAGTCTTATTCTCTTATACTAAATATCTTAATCTACAAAATTAATTTTCCTTACAAAAATATTCCTTTAAATCTACCATAATATTTAAATATCTACAAAATATAGTTATCTGAATTAAATTCACTACAAAAAATCATATTAATAATTTTTGAAAATATTTAAATTGAGAACATATAATAATTAATCTTTTTCTTCTCTCTCTTAAACTTAAATTTTTCAATATGGAATGATACAGGTGGAAAGAAAGATTCTAAATATAAATCATACCTCAGTACTTTAGGCATTTTCATCATTCTTAGAATTTTTACAGTTTCTTTTCAAAATTTTACTTCAACTGGTCCATAATATTAAGAGCTTTCTATACATATAAATCATTAGAGAAGTTGTTGGGTAATGAAATTTTGAAATAAGTACAAAACTAAACATTATACACACACAATAATTCACTAACACATCACAATACTAAATAAAAACAATTACAAATACATCATAATGCAAAAAAAAAAATCACATAACATTACAATTATACAAAGTACTAATCAAAGTCTATTACAGCTACAAATGCAATTTTTAAACTACAACACTAAGCACTTATGCAAACATAAAATAAAATAGACAATAAAATGAAAGTACAAACAACATACATCTATCTCTATAACAAAATCACAAAACAAAAGTACAACAATCACTATAATATATCAAAATCCCATACTATATCCTCGTCTCCCTGGTCAGCAGGTGGATTGGGTTGATACTGAGTATAACGGGGGCATTCAGGAAAAGTAACATTAGGCTCACCTCTGTAGTGTCGGGCCTGAGCTTCGTAGTAAGCTATCTCGAAGTCAGAATGCCTCTGTAGATACGCACTATCATGATCATGTCTATGTTCTAATCCCCCAATTCTTTCATTTATTTTCTCTATACTTTTCTGCTGCAAGGTTAACTCATCCATTAAATCATGAAGGGTAGAGGAACTAGAGGAAAGAAGGTCATAACTAGTAGAGGGTATATCTCTAATAGTAGAAGGTTCTTTACTCCTACTCCCAGATCTCCATGCTTCATGGGATTCATACGTCTTTAAATTAGCTTTACTAATGGGTTTCATAGGGTAAATCCATTCTTCATCATCTCTAGCTTAGAAAGTTGGCAAAGTGCATAAATGAGGTCAGGATGTCCCAAACCTCCACTTGATTCACTCCTTGCCGTGGTCAAAATATTCTTATAAATAAATCTCCCCACATTTATAGTTCGATTATTGTGAATACAGAAATTCAGAATAGCTCTATCTCTTGTTACTTCACTATGGGGATAGGTTGATAACAAAGTAGAGGAAATAAAATAGTGCCACACTTTAGATGTGGCATTTAACATGGAAGCAGAAAAATTTACCCGTTATCATTGCTTTATCTTCCATGTCCCTTTCCCATCAATGAGAAAGTTAATGACATATTCAGCAGGTCTTCCATTGTACTGAAGGTTTCATAATTGCAGATATAGGAGTCTGGAATTTCATAAAATGACTTAATGCGGGCAGCACTAAACTCAACAGAAAACCCTCTTACTTGAACGGTTCCATCCTCAGAAGAGAATGTATTGGCATATAATTCTTTCACAACATTCACAGCAGCCTTGTTGGTGGTATAACAGAATTTGTCCCACCTCTGTTCAGTAATAACTCCTTTAACTTCTCCTCCCAGACTCTCAAAAATACGATCTTGGATACATTTATTCCCTTGAAATACTGAAGTAAATCTCGACTGAGCCTTCACATTGAGGAAGCGAGACTCATCAAACTCAAGTCGCCTTTTTTGTCATGGAGCCATTTTAATCTAATCAAAATTATAAAAAAAAATTCCAAAATACACTTCAAATACTCAAATAATGGCTTCTAAGAGTGACTCTAAGAGTTCAAATCTAAATTCCATTAATTTCTTCCAAATAATTTCTCCACATTCTCAATTTTCTGGATCTTCTCAATGTGGAAGAAATTCAAGGTAAAAATCAAATATTTTTAGTTTGGAGTGAAGCTCTTACCGAGAGATGATAAAATCCGGTGTTGATCTCCTTAGTGTGGGAGAAATTCAAGGTGAAAATCAAATATTTTTAGTTTGGAGTGAAGCTCTTACTGAGGGATGATAAAATTTGATGTCTAAATGCTTTGAAATATCACCAAATCCAAGATCTCTCAGTACCTAGGTCGAAATTTTCATTTTTTTGAGAAAGGGGATAATGAATAGTGGCGGTTGACTGGTCAAAATCACGGTTAAAAGTGTTTTTTTGGTAGATCGCCATCGGTGGGGTCTTCAGCGCCGTCTGCGAGCTCTATTGAATTAAATAGCCTAAGTCTCGGGAAAAATTCGCCTCCAACGACTTCGATGACGCCATCGGCAAGATTGTCAAATTTGGTTCAATTTCCAAATTTTTGCGATCTTGATAAATTTCAAGCCTCATTAACATCTGTTTAATCATTCTAGACATAAATTTTTAAGTTATTAAATGATGTACAAACACAAATAACATTCACAACACAAAACATAACAATTTAATGAAAATCCAAGGGTTACAATACACGTTACACGACATACATAAGTTTGGTATTTTCTTTACCTAAATACATCAATTCAGCATCATAATCCAAACCACAACACTCTAAACATTGAAAGCAAAACATTTTATGCTCAATCTCAACTATACTGAGATCTAAAATCAAAATTCAAAAGTAAATAAAACACGTAAGTTCAAATCAAATCACACACATAGACATATAGATATGTAAAGTAACTCTACTATTCCTCCGATTTAGTGCTTGTTTCTTCTCTGATATCACCCATCGATTGAACATGAACAAAGAGGTTATAGAAGGGTCGGTATGGGAATTCTTCAGTAGAGTCCTCTTATTTCAATCCCATATTTCTCATCAATCGTATCAAACTTCCTTCGACATGTCTAAAGTGATCAAAATGCTCTTTCATCCTCCAGTCTAGATGATCAAAAAAATTAGAGATATTGTTAATTGCATTCATAACATTTTGTACCTCTTTCTCCAGTTTCTTGATTCTGTGCAGGATCACTAGTGTCTTGTCCGGATTATAAGCTGACTAGGTAGTGAATTCTAAAAAGATTAATCTATATTAATAGTCATATCATTCTCATCTTCATTGGCTAGGAACTTCTAGGTTGGGTCTAAAGGCTTCCAAGGTAGAAGTAGATTTTCCCAACTCTCATAAGATACTTGGAATTGACTGCAGAGTAAAAAGATTGTTGAAGGATGTCCAAGCCCATAAGTCGATCCATGAACGATCAGGCCCAAAACAGACTTCACGATTATCGATCCAATATGAATCAGCAGTCTCATTTGAATACAGTAATTCAGAATAGTACTTTCTTTAATAACTTTACCGACCTTCATCGTCGGTAATAGTTTTGCAGAAATGAAGAAGTGACAGTGTTTAGAAACGGAGTTTAGAAGTGTAGTAGAGAAACTAATATGCATGTTTTCTCTCATTTCTCAGTCTTTAGTCTCATCAGTCAAATATTGGTAGATCTCATTCATCAGATTTCTTGACGGGACAAAGTTGGAATAATGGCAGACATGAACATTATCGATCATAAAAAACTCATTAATCCATGCAGGAGTAAAAGTTATCCATCTGCCTTGCACACAGATGACTCCCTGGTTGATTTCATGCAAATTAGCATAAAACTCCTTCACCACAGGATCAACTACGGCGCAGTAGTGCAACACAACACTTCCCATCGTCGTCGCACAATCATCTCTACAATTAATGTCGAAGGATTGTTCAATCCTCAATTCACGAATCCTCTTTCTTTTATTAATCTCCTCTTTGTCAGCACTTTGTTGAACATTCATTGTGCCTCGAAACTAATAAATTTTCTCTAGTTGAACACTCAAAATTTAGTATTTTTAATGAAATTGGAAGCCATAGGGATAAATTTGATGGAGTTTCAAGTCATTTTTGGGTAATATGAATTTAAGATCTGAGTTTGGAAGTTTATAAGGAGTAAATCCCGCCTAATACCACCAAAAATTGCCATTTCAAACTCTGAAAACTGTCATCCCACCGTTCTCGCTGTCAGCGACATCGATAGCGCTGTCGACAAGCCTTGAGAATTAATTTTCTGGACTCTCAGGAAAAACCTGTCGTTGGCGGAGTCGATCCCGCCGTTGGCGTCCAAGGCAAAATTTTCATAGTTTCACTTTAGTCCGAATGCGTTCCAATTTTTTCGATGGATCCAATTTTTATGATGATTCAAAGGTAAATGCGAGTAGTAGAGTTCAATACTACCATAAACTAACGATAATTTAAAAAAAAATACTATAATCACCATAAAAATAAAGATAAATATGGGTTACCTCCCATAAAGCTCTTGGTTTAACGTTGTCAGCCCGAACTATTCAGATATTATTCAGGTTGACTTACCATTAAAACCTCTTTAAAATTTGTTCTTTTACCCTCAAACTATAGCTTTAATCTATGTCCATTTACTTTAAGTCTATTCCCAATCTTTTGATCTTCAATTTCAACAGCTCCGTAAGTATAAACTTGAGTCATAATAAAGGGTCATAACCAACGAGATTTCAATTTCCCCGGGAATAACTTCAGCCTTGTATTGTAAAGCAAAACTTCTTATCCTAGTTCAAAGTTCTTTTGGTTAATCTTCCAATCATGCCATAACTTAAGTTTTTTTTTTAAAAATTTTGTCGTTATCATAAGATTCATTTCTTAATTCTTCCAATTCATTCATTTGTAACAATCTCTTCTTACCAATATCTTTCAAATTATAATTGAATTCTTTAATCGCCTAATATGCTTTATGCTCCAATTCTACTATTTCAAATTATAATTGAATTCTTTAATTGCCTAATATGCTTTATGCTCCAATTCTACTGGTAAGGATTTCTTAATTCTTCCAATTCATTTAATTGTAACAATCTCTTCTTACCAGCATCTTTCAAATGTTCTTTCAATTCATTTAATTGTAACAATCTCTTCTTACCAGCATCTTTCAAATTATAATATCTTTAATCGCCCAATATGCTTTATGCTCCAATTCTACTGGTAAGTGACAAGTCTTTCAAAAAATCAGTCTTAATTCATTCAATTGTAACAATCTCTTCTCACCAGCATCTTTCAAATTATAATTGAATTCTTTAATCACTAATATGTTTTATGCTCCAATTCTATTAGTAAGTGACAAGTCTTTCCAAAAATCAGCCTGTAAGGAGTCATTCCAACAGGAGTTTTATAAGCAGTCCTGTAAGCTTATAATGCAGTATCCAGTCTAGTAGACCAATCTACTCTACTAGGGTTTACAGTCTTTCCAGTATTTGTTTAATTCAGCTAACCCACTAGTTTGAGGGTGAAGGAAGTGGAGATTCTATGAATAACATTAAATTTTTCTGTCAATTTCTGAATCTATTTATTCCTGAAATGTGATTCTCCGTCAGTGATAATCACTCTCGACATTTTGTATCTAGTGAAAATGTTTTTCATTAAAAATCTTGAAACACTTTTAGCATCACAACTAGGTAAAGCTTATGCTTCAATCCACTTTGAAACGTAGTCTACCGCAACTAATATGTATAAGTTCCTAGATGAAGGAATAAATGGTCCCATGAAATTGAATCCCCAAACATCAAGATCTCAACTTCTAACATGAAATTCAGAGGCATTTTATTTCTTCTAGATATATTGACTACTTGTTGGCATCAATCACAAGTTTTTATGTATTTGCAAACATCTCTAAGGAGAGTAGGCCAATAGAATCCAGCTTGTAAAATTTTATAAATAGTTTTATCATTCCAAAATGTCCTCAAAATTTAGAATCATGACATTTCTGAATAATTAATTGAGTTTCTTCATAAGGTACACATCTTCTCATAATAAGATCCTTACATTGTTTATATAAATAAGGCTCATCCCAAAAATATGCTTTCGCATCATGAATAAATTTTCTTTGTTGTTGCAATGTCAGCATAGGTGGCAAAATATCACTTACAATATAATTAACAATATCAGCATACCATTGTATTCTCTACTCATTAATATTATAGAGTTGTTCATCAGGGAAACTGTTTGTAATTTCATTATCGGTGTCAGATAATTCATGATATTCTAATATCGATAAATGATCAGCAATTTGATTATCATTTTTCTTTCTATCAATAACCACAAAATCAAACTCTTGCATTAAAAATATCCATCTAATTAACCTTGGTTTGGCATCCTTCTTTTGCATCAGATATTTAATAGCGTCCAGTGTGCACAACACATTTAGTCCTAATTAAATAAGATCTAAATTTTTCTAAAGCATACACAATAGCACAACACATTTAGTCGCAATTAAATAAGATCTAAATTTGTCAAAAGCATACACTATAGTCAGTAACTCTTTTTCAGTAACAATGTAGTTAATTTGAGCATCGTTAAGAGTTTTACTAGCGTAGTATATAACTTTAAAAATCTTATCATACCTTTGTCCAAGAACAGCTCCAATAGCATAATCACTAACATCGCACATCAGTTCGAATGGTTTCTCCCAGTTAGGTGAAACTGCTATAGGGGCTATGATTAGTTTTTCTTTTAATAACTCAAAGGCATTTAAATAGTCTTCGGTAAACTCAAATTTATTGTCCTTTTCTAAAAGTTGGTATAGAGGTTTGGTAATTTTTGAAAAATCTTTAATAAAATGCCTGTAAAAAGCAACAAGTCCAAGAAAACTTCTAACCCCTCTTATATCAGTAGGAGGTGTTAATTTAGATATAACTTCCATACCATTTTCCAAAATTTTATGCCCAAACACTATCCTCCTGCAACCATAAATTCACATTTCTCCCAATTTAGAACTAAATTAGCTCTTTCGCATAACTCCAAAACTTTTTCAAGATAATTTAAGCTTGCATCAAGTGATATTCCAAATACAGAGAAATCATCCATAAACAATTCTATTCCATCATCAATTAACTTACTAAATATAGACATCATACATCTCTAGAATGTTGCAAGTGCATGACATAATCCGAAATGGATTCCTAGAAAAGCAAAAGTTCCAAAAGGACTAGTAAATGTTGTCTTTTCTTGATTTTCAGGAGCAATAGAAATTTGATAGTAGCCGGTATATCCATCTAAAAAATTAAAAAAAATTGTGCCCAACAAGTCTATCTAATATTTGGTCTAGGAATGGTAAAGGGAAGTGATCTTTCCTAGTGACAGTGTTTAATTTTCTATAATCAATAAATACGCCACCTAGTAACTTGTCTGATAAGTATTAATTCATGATTCTCTTGTGCTTCAGCAGTCACCCCTCCTTTCTTAGGGACATAATGAATTGGACTTACCCAAGCACTGTCTGAAATAGGATATATAATTCTAGCGTCCAACCATTTAAAAATTTCCTTTCTGACTACTTCTTTCATCTTTGGGTTCAATCTCCTTTGTGGATCAACTCTTGGTTTATATTGTTAATCCAGTATAATCTATGCATATAGATCAAAGGACTGATTCCTTTAATATCAGCTAAGGTCCAACCAAAATCTTTCTAATATCTTTTTAATGTATCCAAAAGTCTTTGCTCTTACAAATCATTTACCTCTGAAGTTATAATAATAGGTAATATAGATGAGTTTCCTAGAAACACATACTTCAAGTGGTTAGGCAATATTTTCAACTCAAGTTCATTGATTTTATAATTGATGAAACTAGATTCTTATCAGCATTTCCTGTAATATCTAGCATCTCAAATCTTTCCTGAACATATTAGATTCTTATCAGCATTTCCTATAATATCCAGCATCTCAAATCTTTTTTGAGCATAATCTAATTCTTTGATTTCTATTTCATCCAAAATAACTTCGTCTTTGTCTTCAAAATCTTTTTTTCTTCAAAATATTCTTTAAAATTCTCGTTCAATAGATGTTCACTAATTTCCATGCAAAAACATTCATTATTTTTTTCAACAGCTGGGTATTTCATAGATTTTGCAATGTTAAAAGTCACTTCTTAATGGTTAACTCTCATAATTAATTCTCCCCTTTGAACATCTATCATAGCTCTTCGAGTAGCTAAAAAAGGTCTCCATAAAATTATAGGTATTTCTTTATCTTCCTCCATATCTAAAACAATTAAATCCACAGGAAAGATAAATTTATCCACTTTTACTAACACATCTTCTATAGCTCCTTTAGGATATGTAACTGAACGATCCGCTAACTGTAGAGTTATAGAAGTAGGTGAGACTTCTCTTAATCCTAATCTTTTGAAAATTGATAGAGGCATAAGATTAATGCTGTCTCCCAAATCACATAAAGCTCTTCCATTCTTCTATAACTCCTTTAGGATATGTAACTGAACGATCCGCTAACTGTAGAGTTACAAAAGTAGGTGAGACTTCTCCAATCTAATCTTTTGAAAATTGATAGAGGCATAAGATTAATGCTGGCTCCCAAATCACATAAAGCTCTAATCCTTTTAAAAATTGATAGAGGCATAAGATTAATGCTAGCTCCCAAATCACATAAAGCTCTTCTATAAAAATTGAAAATTGATAGAGACATAAGATTAATGCTGGCTCCTAAATCACAAAAAGTTCTTTCATAAAATCTTTCACTGATAGCACATGGTATAGTGAAACTACCTGGATCTTTTAATTTTTCAAGAAGCTTTTTCTGAATGATTGCACTACACTTTTCGCTAAGTACAACAGTCTCATTATCAGTGAACTTCCTTTTCTTGTTCAAAATATCTTTCATAAACTTCACAAGGGCATTTGCTCTAAAGCTTCTACGAAAGGAATATTTACCGTTAATTCCTTAAGAATTTCTATAATCTTGAAAAATTATTTATCATTTTTGTGTTGTTTCAATCTTTGAGGAAACGATGGTGGAGGTTTCTCCACAGTAATTTCCATTGGTGTAAGTGGATATTCTAAATTTGGATATTCATGATCCTTTTCTTTTTCTTAATCCACTTTCTCTTTTTCAGTTTCCGTTTCTTTCTAACTCTAGTTTCCAATTCTTTTCCACTTCAAATTTGTATCGCTTTTATCTATTCTGTTCCTTGATCTTTAGGATTTAATTCCATAGTACTAGTAAAAGTCCCCACTGTTCGGTTACTAAACGCAGTAGCAATATGCCCCAATTGGTTTTCAATATTCTTGATAGCGATTCCTTGATTTTGTAGCTGATTTCCTTGAATTTGCAATTGATTTCCTTGGTTTAGCAATTGTTGACCCATGCTCAGTATCAGCTCTTCCATATACAACTTCTTTTCCTTAAATTAAGTGTTATTTTTAAATGCTGGAGGATAAGAAGGTCTATAATTAATATTTCCTTGGTGGGATGAATTTCCCAATGGGTTTACTGGGTTGCTTGTCCATTGTTGATTTGTAAAAGAATTGTTATTCCAATTAAAGTTAGGATGGCTCTTCCATCCTGGGTTATAATAGTTCAAATAAGGATTATTGGGTCTATTGCTAATAGTATTTAGAGTCTCATAAGAAGGTTGAACATCCACAAATTGCCCAGATGAATTCTCTTCCACATAGTAGGTGTTGGAGAATAACTCATTCCATAATGATCTAATTTCTTTGATATTGTAGCAATCTGCGAAGCTAACATAGATATTGCATCCACAATGATCTAATTTCTTTGATATTGCAGCAATCTGCGAAGCTAACATAGATATTGCATCAGAATTTGGATACTAGCTACTCTTTTAGGATTTATCCTTTCAGAGGGCCATTGAAAATTATTGGTAGCCATCTCTTTTATTAACAAATAAGCCTCATCAAGAGTTTTCAACATTAAAGAACCACCAGCCACAAAATCTATAATCGATCTAAGAGATCCCACTAATCCATTGTAAAAAATTTGAATTATCAACCAATCTGGCAACAAATGATATGGGAACTTCCTAAGAAGATCATTACATCTCTCCCAAGCATCATATATCGACTCTCCATCAATCTGATAAAATGATTTTATGTCATTTCTAAGTTTAGCAGTTTTGGATGGAGGAAATATTTAGATAGAAATTTTTGTGAAAGTTCTCCCCAAGTTCTAATAGATCCAGGTGCTAACAAATTTAACCACATCTTAGCCTTATCCCTAAGTGAAAAAGGAAAAAAATCTAAGTCTAACAGCATCGTTTGAAACTCTGTCATATTTAAAGGTAGCACAAAGTTCTAAAAAACTAGCAAGGTGTGATTCGGATCTTCATTTGGTGTACCTCCGAATTGATTGTTTTGTACCATTTGGATAATAGCAGGAGATCTTCATTTGGTGTTCCTCTGAATTGATTATTTTGTATCATTTGGATAATAACAGGTTTAAGCTCAAATGAATTAGCGGTGTGCCTCTGAATTGATTGTTTTGTACCATTTGGATTAGGTTTAAGCTTAAATGAATTAGCAGCTACATCAGGATTTTGGATAGATAAGTGAATTTCAAATTTAAGCTCAAATGAATTAGAAGCTACATCAAGATTTTGGATAGATAAGTGAATTTCATCTGTTGTAGGAGCTCAAATGAACTAGCAGCTACATCGGGATTTTGGATAGATAAGTGAATTTCATCTGCTGTAGGATTTGCATAATCTGGTAGAGGTCTCGGTTGATGTTCATTTTCTTCCTTAATTGTTCACATTGTTTTCCATTATGGTAGCATTTCTAGGTTCTTTTCATAGTTTTATAATTCTCCAAACAGTGCGTTTTAATTTTGAATCGTAGGGTATATGAATTTCAGGTCCAAGTTTAGGCATACAATTGAAATCAGTACACAGAAAAATAGTTAACTAAATATGAAAAAAACCTGCAAATCAAGTTAAAGTTTCTAATAGTCCTAATTTGTCAGTTACTCTAATTATGATTTTTTTTTTAAATCTACTTTTTACTCCCCCGCAACGGTGCCAAAAACTTGACAGCAACTTTATATATGCTCAAAAATATAAGAATTTGATACTACTGCTAGAAAATTTAAATCTCCGGGAACGGTACCAAAAACTTGACAGAAGTTATAGATTTGATAAAGATGTGTATAAAATATTCAATAAGTGCAAAGTCACACTTATCAACGCAAGTATATGTATCGCTCAAGTAATACAGGGCTCTAATGGAGTCCTGGATATCGATCCCATAAGGAGTTAGAGGCTACGAACTTAAGATTTAGAAAATCAATACTTAATCACAACAACATAGTTCAAATGCATATTCGTCACTAATAGGCAATTAAAATAAAAAATATAATTTTAATAAATTCTCAATCAACTAATTCTACTAATAAAGTTTCTAATGTGAAGTTCAATATATAAGAAAGCATCCTTCTCCTTGTCAAGAAATTTAAGTGAATGGATAAATTGAATCGGTTCAAATTGTATTTGCTAAATAGGAGCATACCTATTCTTTACCCTTTGGACCAGGCATAAAGAACATTAACTAATCCTATGCTTGGTTACTGAATCTGCGACTAAGCTGGGAGGATGCCGACTCTCACTTCGGAGCTCCCATGTTCCCCTCGCCTGAAGGCTAACATCTACACTTCAACACCCAAACGATAGAACTAAATTAAGGATTTTAGTCTGTCACTCTAAAATCTCCAATTCTACGCCCGATAATTTTTATTTCTCTATTTATTTGCACCCAACGTTTTAGGGACTTTGACCTCCCTAAATCTTGGATGTAATCCTCACTTTAGTTGTAAAACTCAACTTATTTTAACAAATCAATTGGCCAGATTGAAAGTAATTAAGATTAAAGTGAAACGATCATCACAACTTCTTTAACATTCTCATGGCACAACCAATTCAAATCACCATTTCACAAAATTCAAAGCAAACTAACAAGTTCTTTAACATTCTCATGGCACAACCAATTCAAATCACCATTTCACAAAATCTCAAGACAAGGGAGAAAACAGAGTAAACTACCAGAACTCATTGAGACGATACAACAAAACTTGGATTTCATATATAAAAACAAAATCATACAAACTACAATAAGTAAATACAACTTATCTCGAATTCCTCCCCAAGTAACTCCTCAAAGTTCCTCTAAATATCTTCCTTTCTTTACAACACACAGAATTTTCCTTCGAAGCGGCAAGGAGGAAGAAATCTCTTAATTTCCTTCCACTCTTACAATCTCTCAAAGAATTCCTCACAATACCTAACCCTAAATTACACTCCCATGGACACCTGTAGAACTCTCGACACTCTCTGGACACTCTGGACTCCAATTTTTCAGCCTCCCAAATGTTTCTCTTAAAGTTGTAGAAGAGTTTTCAAGAGTTGCCTAAGCGTCCCTTCAAAAATTGTCCACATTCAATGCATCTATTGAGAGAATCATCGTTCTCGCTGTCAGCAGCTCGATGGCGCCGTCGGCGGCCTTCTAGAATATTTAATTCTGGACTCTCGAGAAAAGCCTGTCGTCGATGGCGCCGTTGGTGCCAAAGATCAAATCTTCATATTTTGGTCATTTTTGCTCCAAATTCATTCCTTTTTGCATCATTTTGCTCTAATGACCATAATTCAACATACCTGCAACAAAATATCAAAAATACCCTTCATTAAAGTGCAATATCATCAAAATCAGTGTAAAATAGGTATGAAAATCTCAACATATTTTTCTTTAAAAGTGCAATATCATCAAAAACAGTATAAAATAGGTATGAAAATCTCAACATATTTTCCTTTGGTTACCAGACAAGGTTCAAGACTCCCACTCAATGTACACCCTACATGCTCGTGTACGGGTCTGAGGTCGTACTACCGCTAGAGGTTCAGACGCCGTCTCTTAGAGTCGTTGTTGCCAATCAACTTACAAGAGAAGAAAGTGTAGAACTCAGAATTAAAGAATTAGAGAGTCTTGAAGGAAAACGAATAGAAGCACAACAGGATTTGGAGCTTTACTAGACGAGGATGGTACAAGCTCATGACAAATTGGTTCGCCCAAGGACGTTTAAAATGATTGATCTTATTCCATGCTCAAAAGGCTTTTTCTTGCACGCCGGAAGATAGGTGGAAAATTTGAGCAAACTTGGGAGGGACCATTTGTCGTAGAAAAGGTCTACTCAAGGGGAGCCTACCAGCTAGTGGATTTTTGAAGCGAAAGACCCATGTTGTCGATCAACGGACGATATTTGAAGACATACTATGCAACTTGACATTGCTTGAATTGAAACTTTGAAATTTTGATTGTTCTGAGATTATTTATTTAGCCAAACGTCTGTGACCGGATCCAAAATTTTGTAATAAAATTAAACTCAGTAAAATGAAATTTTTTTAAGTTACATACTTCAGTTTTCTCTTTTCTACTTTTAAGTTTGATATTTTAATAAATTAAATGAAATATGTACATAAATGATTGATCTTTTCACCAATATAAACTAAAATTTTTTCTAATAAACACTTTGTTTTGTTCTTCTTCCTACTAAATTCAACACACTTATGTTTTTTCCTGTCATCTGTAGAGAAAATGTTAGGACAGAAGCTGATTTTTACATTCAAAGATGGCTGGAACCTTGCACTTAATGAGGAAAGGGCACCATAGACTTCGACATTGACTTCAGTCAAGTCGATATGAGTCTTTCGCCATCGACAACATGGCAGAATACTACAAAATGAGTAAAGCAAATAAAAGGGAATTGGAATTCTATGAAGAAGTTCAAGGAGGGTTCATCAATATACTAGAGGGCTTGGAGCTGTAAGCCAGAGTCTTCTCTGAAAGTTATGAAAGAAGAATTCTTGACTGCATATTTGACCTAAGAGATAGGGATCGAGCGGGGCTTCTGATGAAAGGAACCTATTCTAAACCATGGAAATGGATGCGTGGAAAAGGCAAAATCACCATACATTGTGGTTGCTATTACAACTTTACCAAGGATAGACAAGGAAATCCCCTGAGAATTTTAAGAAATGACAAGGTAGATCTGTTACCTCTTATGATAAAGTGGATAATCAAGAGGATGGTTTGATGGAGTATACTTCCAGTCGATTGCATTCCCAACAGCTGCATCATCAATATTTATGATGAAGGTGACTGCATTCCCCCGCATATAGACCATCATGATTTTGTTAGACCTTTTTGCACGGTCTCCTTCATAAGAAAAAGCAATATCCTGTTTGGGAAAGAAATAGATGTCATTGGCCCTGGAAAGTTCAGAGGATCCATGGAAATTCTATTACCAGTGGCCTCAGTGCTGGTTCTTAAGGGAAATGGAGCAGACATCGCCAAACATTGCATTCCAGGGGTACGACACCGCAGGGTGTCTGTAACTTTTCGAAGGATGTATGACAGCAAAATGCCATACAAATTCCGGCTAGATCCGGAGTTAGAGGAGATATTACCTTACGAGCTATGAGAGGGTTGCACCTCTAAGCACAATCAAAGGGAACTCTTGTCCTTGAGCGTGGCTTAGTATGTCAGCTCGATCGAGAGCTTGCCCCACCAGAGATGGACATTCAGAAGATACCTTTTTGTATTGCATCTTAACACAACAAACATGATGATATATGTATTAAATATGCTCAGCTTGTGATATGAACCTAGCATGAGATATTTTTAGAAGTACTTTAATACGTTCAGCAAATTGTACCTTTCAAGACTTTGTCCTGTACTCAATCTGCAACACTTGTTGAAGTAGATTAATGAAATTTCTTCCAAAATTTTGTCAGTTTGTTCAATTGCTCTTCTTGTACGATGGTTAAAGAGCCACAGAACCATACGTTGGTTCTTTTGAGGTCGTTCCCTAACTTTTGATTCTCTTTCTGAGATTGATCCCTAAATTTCAATTCTCATTTTTAAATCAGTCCATAAATTTTGATTCACTTCTTTTGAGGTCGGTCCCTAAATTTTGATTCTCTTTTTGAGATTAATCCTTAACTTTCAATTCCGATTTCGGAATCAGTCCCTAACTTATGATTCCCTTCTTTTAAGGTCAGTCTTTAACTTCTAATTCTCTTTCTGAGATTGATCCCTAAATTTCAATTCTCATTTCAGAATCAGTCCCTAAATTCTGATTCCCTTCTTTCGATGTCGGTCCCTAACTTCTGATTCTCTTTTTGAGATTAATCCCTAAATTTCAATTCTCATTTCATTATCAATCCTTAACTTCTAATTCCCTTCTTTCGAGGTTGGTCCCTAACTTCCAATTCTCTTTCTAAGATTGATCCCTAAATTTCAATTCTCATTTCAGAATTAGTCCCTAAATTCTGCTTCCCGACTTTTGAGGTCGGTCCCTAACTTCTGATTCTCTTTTTGAGATTAATCCCTAAATTTCAATTCTCATTTCATTATCAATCCTTAACTTCTGATTCCCTTCTTTTGAGATCGGTCCCTAACTTCCGATTCACTTTCTGAGACTGATCCCTAGATTTCAATTATCATTTCGGAATCAGTCCCTAAATTTTGATTCCCTTCTTTCGAGGTTGGACCCTAACTTCCATTCTCTTTCTGAGATTGATCCCTAAATTTCAATTCTCATTTCGAAGTCAGTACTTAAATTCTGATTCCCTTCTTTCAAGGTCAGTCCCTAACTTCTGATTCTCTTTCTGAGATTGATCCCTAAATTTCAATTTTCATTTTGGAATCAGTCCTTAAATTTTGATTCCCTTCTTTCGAGGTCGGTACCTAAAATTTGACTCTTCTTTTTCGGATTATTACCTAAATTTTAATTCTCATCTTGGGGTCAGCACCTAAGTACTGATTCCCATCCTCTGTAAACACCTAAAACTTGATAATTTGAAACCTACTATCCCATCCCAAGCGAGAGTTCGTACTCCTTGATTTCAATAAGATATTCACCTGCTAAGTCCCTAGCAGAAACAACTAGCACTCATTTTTACACTCTTTTCTAGGTCTGTTGACTTAGGAGTCTGTGTTGGTTTTGTTGATCTTATCGGTCAACGCCAATAAGCGCGGTGTGCATGCCTAGCACACCACACATATTGGGGGTCCATTTGTTGACCTCACTTTTGATTGACGTTTAGTTTTCTCTTTTTAGTAGCCTGGGGTCTAGCCATAAGACTTTCCTGTTGACTATTCCTAGAAAACTAGAAAAGGAACGCTCATCATTAGGAATTCTAAACTCTTTTTTGCTCAACTTGAAGTTTTACATAATTATCATAACCTCTAGCACTTAGTAGGTGGGATTAGTATCGAGGATCTCATGGAGAGTCCCCATAGGACTGTTAGCCTTAGGGTTGAACCCAGGTGTTGGTCTGGAGCTAGTGCACTCACTTTCATTCACCCTCACTTATAACCCTAAACCTAAAATTTGTTAACTTTGATCCTTTGATCTTTTGGGAGACTCATGTAGATGGTCCCCTAGACCCACTAGCCTAAGGCTAGGGTTTGGGTTAAGAACAGTACATGTAAGACCCAAAATTGGGATCTCATTAGTCCATGGCTCAACTATGGTCATTGACACTTCAACTTCCCAATATAGCCCTTTGACCCCAAAACCTACCCAATTTGCCTAAATACCCTTGAAACCCTAAAATCCACCGAATTTCCCAAATTTTCCCAAAATACCCAAATTTGTTCAAAAATCATCTCAAACCACTTGAACTCATCCAAATTACCCAAAACACCCGAAATTTACTAAAATTACCAAAATACCCTTCATTTGGCCAAAATTACCAAACTATCCTTGGTGGCCCAAACTTTCCCAAAAGCTTCAAATCATCTTAAATCTCCCCAAAATCAATTTGAACCCTTCAATTGAACCCAATTTGACCAATTTGACCATTTTGACTAAAACCTCCAAATTTCCTTTGAAGGCCCAATTTCCCCAAATTCATCCTAAATGTCCATTAATTTGGCTCCAATTCTCCCCACTTCCAATTCTAAAATTAAATTAATCTCTCATGTCATCAATTAAAACCAAATTAAAGCCTAATTGGCCCATGCTTTGAGCTCAATTTTGATCCAAATCAAAACCCCCAATTTTGGCCTCAAGATATAAGCCCACCAAATTGAACCATATGACACACCTAATTGCCTCAATTTGAATCCTAAACTCTTCATAAAATTCATAAACATCAAAGAACCTTCAATTGGCCTTGATCAAACCTAAATTCTACTCAATTTTAACCCAAGTCCAAAATCCCCAAATTCGCCCCAAATGGGCTGTCTCAAAATTCCACCAAATTGAATGCCCTAACCCCAAAATTGACACCTAATTTATGTTCAAAACTCTTCATGACATTCCTATAGACCTTTTCGACCCATCAATTTGGGCTTAGTCATACCTTAGCCCAACCTAAACCCAAGTCTAACCCAACATGCCGAAATTGACCAAATGTTTAAATTCTTTCAAATTGAACTTTCAAATCAATTCAAAACTACCCCAATTCTTCTCTAAACTCTATTTGAAAATCATATACATCAAATTGATTAAAAAATTGAGCTCCATGGCTTGGCTAGCCCAACCCTAAACCCATTTCAAGCCACTTGACCCAAATAGATCCCTTCACCTAAATTGACTTAACTAAGCTCCTCCTTTGGACCACGCTAAACCATGTTAAACCAATCTAAGCAAGCTATGGACCCATGGGTCCCTAAATTAAGTGATTTATTTCCACTTTTGGGCCTTAAGCAAAATATCTTCGCCATCATCACTAGCCATTGCGGGTAAATTATAATTAAGCCTCTCCCTGGCTCACCTGAGCACCTCTTCTGCCCTGGTCAGCCGGCCTAATGGCTGGAAAACTCCAAAATTGAAAGCCACCACCCCTAAATCAAACCTAATTTCAACCATAGGGGCCACATCACCATAATTGATCTTTAGTGCTTCTCAGCCCTCCACCTAAGCACCAATTTGCACCTGAATTGAGGCCCTGACAACCACCCTAAAGCATTTCATTTAAACCCCTCTCATGGCTAAGAGATGAAATGTGTCAAATCCTTGGGGAAACTCTTTCAAATTTTTCTCAAACTCTCTCCAAGAACTCCTAAGCTAATTGCCACCATTTTCCCCCACTGATCCCCACTGTGAAAGTCAAATTTTGAGCTCAAATTTCTACCCAAAACCAGGACATAATTCTCTATAGCTTCACAGTCCACCAAAATCAAATTACTTGTGCACACACCATCCCTAGGGCAAGAAAGTTGATTCCCCACAAAAGCCCCCTCTCAAATAGCCTCTACCTAGCTTTAGACAAACACTTGAAATCCACCTTGATCGAATTCATACCTAGACAATTCACCAAGGCATAGGAATTCATCTGTATGTTTTTTTGGGACCAATTGAAGCTACCACAATCATCTGATTGAGGCCTCCCCTCTCAGATAAAGGTATTGAACTCTAACCCTAAATTGAGCTTGTTTTGATTCTCCATACATATTTACCATATTTTATACCGTATAAGTAATATAGATATGCTCGTCTCAAGTAGATGAAGGATTAGAAATAAACCCCATGTGATTTGGTTGATTCTAGGTAAGGATCTTAAGGGTTTAGTGTTGAACGGCTCAAGGGTTAGGTCACTTGGGGACGATAACATAGAGTCGTCTGATCGCGCGTGTATCCAATGGACGGAGGAGATCGAGCCGGACATACTATTGGTGCATGAACTGTGGGCCGCATGACATGCCTAGGTGGAAAGTACAACGAATGGGAGCATGCCGCGTGTGAGTTCGGAGTTGCCATAGGATGAGTTTGTGCCGCGTAGGATAAGTAGAAAAATATGGATTTTCTGATTTATTTTAAATGCCTAAACTTTAAAAATCCATATCTTTCTCTAGAAAAATCATAAAAAAAAAATAAAAACACTCTCCTGCTCAGTGAACAGAGGAGAATAATATGGACTAAAAATAAAAAATGTTTCTTATTCCCTGATTTTTAATGAATTAGATACCCTCTGCAGTATTTTAATTGATTATGATCAAACATTGTTCATCATGGCTTGGAATATTTAAGGCTTATTCCTCTTTATAGAGGAGATGTTCTTTGATTTTTCCAAGGTTAGAGGGCATCTCTATGCTTGTAGACCTAATTTTCAAGCTAAGGTGACTATTTTGGCAATTTTAATTATATAAAACAGGATAACATTTGGAAAATTATGGGATTAGTTTTAGTAGGTTTCTTGTGGTCAAAGAAGTCTAGGAAAAATATCATGATACCTTGAATTATCTTGTCGATTTCTATATTTAGTAAAATGTCAATATCTTGCATTAATTTTCATAAATTATGTACTTATCAAAAATTGACAAAATCAATCCCACATTGTTCATAAAAAGAATGTTTATCCAACATAAAAATTTGAAAATTATTTGATTAAGTTCAAGTATTAAAGTTTATTTTCTAAGGAACCTTGTATTTTTGTACAAAAATAATTATATTAAGTTAAATACATTTGTAAAAATTATGAAAAGTGGTTTTATGAGTTTCTTGTGATTAGAGGTACTTAGGAAAAATAAAAATTATTTCTTAGAAAATACTTAAATTTTGAGCCTTATTTTGAATTTAAAATGATTAAAAATAATTAAAAATCTTTAAAATATCAAAATATTTCAAAATGTGCCTAATTGTTCTCTAATCACTTGAGATTCATTAAAATATTTTTCCTAATTTTCCAAAGTTAAAAAATAAAATTTTAAAGGCTTAAAAGTGGATTTTCCTCATTTTCCCATAAAAAATAATTATAATAATTTGATTCAAAAAATCATGAAATTTTGTCTAAGTATTTCTCTGACCTAGAAAAACTTCTAACAATTTTCTCATAAATAAAAACTTTATATTGGAAAGTTAAATAAATCAATTTCTAAAAAAGGCCTATTTTCTGAGTTTAAATAAATATTTAAGTTAAATTAAATATTGGGAAGTTCACATACTCTCCTCAAATATTTCAATTACCTCATGCATATGACACTCTAAACCCTCAAAGTCATTTGAGTCGTGTTTGATGAGTTATGAAGTAAAGTACCCCAAGGGCAAAGTTGTCATTTTGGACCTCGGTGCCTTAATCAAAATTTAGGACTAACCAGGGATAAATGGGTAATTTTGATCCTAATAAACATGTTTGGAAGATTGAAATCCAATGGGATTAAAAGTTAGAAACTTACTCACTACCCTTGCACAACATCAATAAAATCATAAACCTCCTAATCTTCATGACTTGGAAATCAATTAAGATCAGATGATTCTTAAGTGATGGGCTTAAGATAGAAAAGATGATAATTTATATTTCTCAAGCCCAAAGTTGAGGATGATTTGACTATTTGATAAGAATGCATATCACTTAAATCAAAATTTTGATACTCGCCCTTCCATATATCATGATTGTTAAAGGCTTGATAGTGACTTAGGCTTGATGTCTAAATTCAATTGATTGGATTTAAAAGATAATATGATTGGTGATTACCATCTTTAAACACTACAAGCCTGACCTTAATTGCGGGCACCATAATCTTAAATGACTTAAGCTTGCCTTAGGGGCACACACTCACATAACTCTTAAATGAGGCATCAATTGATTAATCAAGTATTCTATCATTGGGATAATTAAATTGTCAAGTTTCACTCAGCAACGGGATAGTCACACTTTGACCTCGGATAATTGATGGAACAATATACTGAATTCGAAATGAACTCGGAATATTTCAAGAGATTTTCAAAGTGACCTGGGGTCATGCCTCAAGCATTTTGAAATCTCTTGAACATTTTGGAGGACAAAATGAACTTGGTGTATTATATTCCAAAATCATCCACTAAGACCATCTAGAATAAAATCTTAACTTGGGTTAGGTAGCTAAACCTTCATGTACTCCTGTAATTTAAATTCCTTGCAAAATTATATACATGTCTTACAAATACTAACCTTTCAGGTGGAGGAACAAGAAGAATTGACAGGTATGATTTTAAATTAATGCATTTACCTTTCTGTACTTCTTGTCTCGAGCTTGCATGTTAAACAACGATGTCACCCTACATGAAAACCAAAACTGCTAGGATAGCCGCAAAATTAAAACCAAAACTAAAATCAACCAAGATAAAATTCACCGCCACAACATTCAAAATATAAGACAACTCANTTTTTCTTGCCAAAATCATCCTTAAATAAATTTCTAAGGACCCACCAAGATATGAAATAGGGTTAGGAAAATTACCAAAACTTTACTTTTTGCCTCTACATAAATTGCCTTGACATGCATCTTAAGTTTCAGGTGGTAGAACGAGAAGACTCGCCAGGTACGCTTTTATAATTTTCAACGTTGCCTTTCTTGTACTTTCATATTGTACTTTTATACCTGCAAACATGCTTGTTAAACAATGACGCCACCCTGCTTGAAAATTAAAACTATCAGGATAGCCACAAAACCAAAATTAAAACCAAAACTAAAATCAACCAAGATAAAATTCACCGCCACAACATTCAAAATATAAGACAACTCAAAATTTAATCACAAACATCACAAAATAACAACTGCAACTAAATTAAGATGTCTCTATCGAATGATTGGGAATCCCTCAGAGGTAAGCTACAGTTACTACCGAGACTCCCCATGGTCTAAATGAAAGTACAAAATTCATTAAGTTAAGTTTAGTAAATTCATTTAGACTAAGTGAATCTGAAAGAAAATAGTGGTACCGGAACAAGGGAACCGTAGGATCCTAACCGGTGTCACTCTAATCAACCTTAATATGCCCCAATAATATTTAAAGAACCACAACCATAGGGACATTTGATTTGACATCATAAATTGACACATTAAAAAACATGAACTGATCACAACGAAGAGCTTCGAGCTTGCATGATGGGTAGCACGGCCATCTTCAACAGAAAAACATGTCTACATCAGCTAAACCATTCCTTCCTTCGAATTAAACAGCCAAGCCATAGGATTTCGAGGTTGTTTGCTAATGCAAAATAAATCCTCAACCTTTCTTTAAGTTTTTGTATAGCTCTGCTGCACAATATAAACTTGAACGCATTTTAAGATTTTGAGGTTGTCGTTCGTCATGACCTAAATCCTCATATCTTCCAAGCTATTTATGTGATCGTTTCACACGGATGTAAGCCCTAATTAAATAAAATTGGTAGGATGAGACATCTAAATAACTTCTCCTCTAAATTGAAACCAAATAATAGGATAGCTTGGGAAGTTATTGAGGTTCTCCTCCGGATAAATGACATCCCCTAGTTCTTCTTCCTTTAGATTCCAAAAACAAAATGTTTCAAATTTGAGTCATTCCCCTTTCACACTTCTTTATCTGATTTCATCGAGAAGTCTTATACTCTTGACCTCTTTGAAGACAATATTTCCTGATTTTTATCGAGAGTTTTCTTAGGTGACCTCGCTTATCTAAGATGTAATTAACTATAGAGGCTTGCCCTTATAGGAAGCTTTTCTAAACCCAGCTTAATATAAACCCTCTTTAATTTTTCATATTAAATAGAGGAACTTGTTGGCAAATAAAATGGTTTCACTGACCAAACAGATGTCATATATTTCTTGTCTTTAACTTTCGGGATAGATACAGGGTTTGAGGTATAGTGCTCTTTCATTTAAATTGTAGAAAGTATGGGGTCTGTTTCATTTCATATTTTTCTAAAACTTATATATATATATATATATATATATATAT
>JXCR01141635.1:103733-145518 GCA_002079205.1 Phalaenopsis hybrid cultivar
ATTTCCGAAGCGGGCAATGGGATTTCGATTCCGGCGGCCGACAGCTTCCAACAGGCAACTCCACAATCAAAAATAGTGTCGACACTTCTTCTAACAATAAAGATCAATAATCTCCACAAATTTCATCTAATACTTTATTTGCTTATCATTTTAAGAAAAATGATAAAAAAAACTACTTAAAATTCATGAAGAATACAAAACCACACTTTACTTTAAAAGAAGTAATCATTGTCAAACCAAGAAGAAGTCTCAATTAAAACCAAATGTAGTAACACAAAGATAAAAAAAACTTATCTCAAATCCTCCACCAAACATTTGAAGTTCCTTCGAATATCTTCTCTTCTTAAAACATTCTTAACTCTTAAAAATAAAACTAGAAACATAAGAAAAAATATAAGTAGATTTTTGGTGCCTGAAATTTTCTCTAAAAGCTTCTCCACGAGCTTTTTCAAGACCTTTCATTAAAGTGTAATATCTCAAAAACCACACAAATACCTTACATTAAAGTGTAATATCTCAAAAATAGGTATAAAAATGTGTCCAAAAATACTATATATTTTAGGTGTATCAGGGCTTAATAAAAAAGTCCTATATTACTTGATTACGACATGTATAATTGCGTAGTATCTCATATTTAAATATTATAACTGTATTCTTAGAAAACTTACATAACTTTTGCGTTGGATCAAGTTTTTGGCTTTGTAGTAAATTAAGAATAACTATTAAGGAAATTAAGTATATAATCGGATACATCGTAGTTTACTTTTATATAGAAAGTCGGGAACAAGTTTTCGGCGCCTTCGCTGGGGAAGAATAATAGTAATTTGCAAAATTTTCAAAAGAAGATTTTAGAAAGAAAAATTTTTATTTTTATAAAGTCGTATTTAAACTTTAGGATTTATTATATGAATGTTGTAGTGTTATTTTTTTATATAAAGTTCTTTCTTTGTGAGTTTTATTTTATTTTATTTTATTTTATATGTTTTATAGTAATGTATATGTAGTTCAGGTTCCACAGGACTTGTACCTTACGATTCTAAATTAGAAAGAACAATTAGAAAAATTAAAAAATTTAAAATTTCTGAAAAATTTCAAGAAATGGCAAATCAATATAATCAAAATGTTGAAGAGTTTAAACCTTTAAGAGATTATACAAACCCTACAGTGGATGAACATCAATGTAGTAATCAAAAACCCATTGTAGTGGCTAATTCATTTGAACTAAAACCTGTTATTATCTAAATAGTATCAAATAATCAGTTTGGGGGAGCACAAACTGAAGATCCAAATTTATATCTTGCCAATTTTCTAGAATTTCGTGCTACATTTAAATATGATGGTGTATGAGATGATGTTATAAGACTTAGATTATTTCCTTTCTCATTAAGGGATGAGGCTAAGATATGGTTACAATTGTTATCATCTGGATCTATCACAACTTGGAGTGATTTAGCGCAGAAATTTTTTACTAATCTACTATCAAAAACTACCAAGCTTAGAAATGATATTACATCTTTTTGTCAGTTCTAAGAGGAATCTATTTACGATGCCTGCGAACGATTTAATGAACTCTAACGAAAGTGTCTACACCAAGCTATACCAGATTGGTTAATAATCCAAACATTTTATAATGGATTAGTTGGATCTCTTAGATATATTATCGATGCTGCTACTGGTGGTTCATTGATGTCAAAACCATTTCATGACGCTTATGCTTTAATTGAAGAAATGGCTTAATAATTTTCAATGGCCTTCTTTAAGGGTAAATCTTAAGAAAGTTGCCAATGTTAATGAAACTGATGCTTTTGCCATGTCAGTAAATCAAATTGCTGCAATTTTAAGGGAGTTAGCCCAATTTGGAATGAATTTTTATCAACCAATTTTCATGATTAAAGAGAATTCATTAGACCAAATGATAGATTCTCAAGCATCATTAAAGGCTTTGAATACCATAAACAATAAGTATAATAACCAATATTCAAACTATTATAACCTGGGTTGGAAAAACCATCCCAACTTTAACTAGAATAATACTTCGAGTGGTAATAATCAGTAATGGGGAAATAATCAAGTAAATTCATTGGGAAACTGGAACAACCAAGGGAATAGTAATTATAAACCTTGGTATCCTCCAAGTTTGAACAGTAATCCCCAAATTTAAGGAGTAGAAGTTGTCTATAGAAGAAGTGGTGTTACAAATGAAAAATTAATTACAAAGTCAAGGTGCTATAATTAGAAATATTGAGAATTAAATGGGAAAAATAACAAATTCAGCAAATTCATTAAGTAACAGATCCAAAGGAACACTTCCTAGTAATATAGAAGTAAATCCAAATGACTAGAATAAAGAGCATGTAAACGCCATTCAACTCAGAAGCGGAAGAGAATTGAAAGGTAGAGTTCAAAAAGTGACTGAAGTAGAGAAAAGAGATTGAAGAACCAAAAGATGAGGCTCTAAAAGGTTTAGAGTGACCTATTTTTCCACTTAAGGTTGATTTGGAAAAACCACCACCTCCATTTCCTCAGAGGCTCCGACAATAAAAGTTGGATAAGCAATGTTTAAAAATTTTGAAAATTTTTAAGAAGCTTACAATTAATATTCAATTTATGAAAGCTCTAGAAAAAATGCCAAGTTATGTGAAGTTTATGAAGGATATTCTTAACTAGAAAAGGAAGTTTGAAGATAGTGAGAATGTTACACTTAGTGAGGAGTGCAGTGCTATGAATCAGAAAAAGCTTCCTGAAAAGCTTAAAGATCCTGGAAGCTTCACAATTTCATATGCAATAAGAGACAAATTTTATGGGAAAGCTTTAAGTGATTTAGGAGCAAGCATCAACCTTATGCCATTATCAATATTTAAGATATTTTGATTAGGAGAAATACCTCCTACTACTGTAACTCTGTAGTTAGCAGATCGTTTAACAACATATCCTAAAGGAGTTATAGAAAATGTCCTAGTGAAAGTGGATCAAGTTATCTTTCCTATTGATTTCATTGTGCAAGATATAGAGGAGGATAAGAAGATACCTATCATTTTGGGGAGACCTTTGTTAGCCATAGGATGAGCAATGATAGATGTGCTGCAAGGAGAATTAACTATGTGTGTCAATAATCAAACAGTTACATTTAATATTTCCAAATCAATGGAATACCCAGCAAAAGGTAAATATGATGAATGTTATAGAATGGATGTGATAAGATAATTAAATGAATGTCATTTCAAAGCAACTCATAAAGCAAAATCAGAATTGAAAGAGTTGGAACAAGAATAAGAAGAGGCATTAGATTAATATGAAGATTTATATAAGGAAGATTCAAATTATGTTCAAGAAAGTTTTGAAGTTTTGGACACGGCAGAGAAAGATAAATCTTTTTGTCCATCAACTGAAAAACCTCTAGAGCTTGAGTTGAAGTTGCTTCCTGAATATTTGAAGTATGTCTTCTTAGGTTATTCCTCTACATTACCTGTTATAATTTCCCCAAAATTAACTACAGAAGAAGAAGAGAGTTTGATGAAAACTTTAAAGAGTTATAAGAAAGCCTTTGGATGGACAATTACTGATATAAAAGGAATCAGCCCTTCAATTTGTATGCATAGAATTCATATGGAAGAGAACTTCAAACCCAGGGCTGGCCCTCAAAGGAGATTGAATCATATTATGAAAGAAGTTATTAAGAAATAAATTTTAAAGCGGTTAGATGCTGGAATTATCTACCATATTTCAGATATTGCATAAGTTAGTCCAATTCACTGCGTTCATAAGAAAGGAGGAGCAACTATGACTTTGAACAAGCATTATGAGTTAATACCAACAAGACAAGTCACAGGATGATGAATATGCATTGATTATAGAAAATTAAATCTCACCATTAAGAAAGATCATTTTCCACTACCCTTTCTAGATCAAATGTTGGATAGACTAGCTAGGCATAAATAGATGGATATACTGGTTATCACCAAATACAAATAGCTCCTAAGGATCAAGAGAAAATAACTTTTACTAGTCCTTATGGTACATTTGCTTTTAGATAAATGTCCTTTGGTTTATGTAATGCACCTGCTACATTTCAAAGATACATGATCGCTATTTTTTGTGATTTAATTGAAAAAGAGATTGAAGTTTTTATGAATAATTTTTCAGTGTTTCGACCTTCATTTGAATCATGTTTAGAATATCTATCAAAAGTTCTTAAGTGTTGTGAATAAATAAATTTAGTCCTTAATTGGGAAAAATGGAAATTTATGGTAGCAGAAGGATTAGTTTTTGAACATCAAATTTCAGAAAATGGTATGGAAGTAAACCATGTAAAAACTTAAGTGATCACTAATTTACCTTACCCAACAAGTGTAAAGGAGATTAGGAGTTTCTTAGGACATGTTGAATTCTACAGGCATTATATTAAAGACTTTTCAAAAATTGCTAAGCCTCTATGCTATTTACATGAAAAGATGTAATTTATAATTTTTATAAAGACTGCCTAAAAGTTTTTGAATTATTAAAAGAAAAATTAATCATTGCGCCAATTATTGTTTCATCGGATTGGGAAAAACTTTTTGAATTAATGTGTGATGCGAGAGATTATGCTATTGGAGCTGTTTAAGGACAAAAGCATGATAAGATTTTCAAAGTTATATACTATGCTAGTAGAACTCTTAATGAAGCTCAAATTAATTATACAACAACTGATAAAGAGTTATTAGCAGTAGTATATGCTTTTGAAAAATTTAGATCATAATTAATTAGAACTAAATGTACTATGCATACAAATCATTCTGTTATTAAGTATTTAATGAAAAATAAGGATGCAAAACCAAGATTGATAAGATGGTTTCTTCTTTTGCAAGCATTTGACTTTGAAATAGTAGATAGGAAGAAAGTTGAGAATCAAATTGTTGATCATTTATCCAGACTTGAAATAGAAAAATCACTCAGTTTTGAAAAGGAGATTAATGATCATGTTCTAGATGAAGAATTGTTCAATGTTAATGAGTGGTGTGTTCCATGGTATGTCGACATTGTGAACTTCATTGTTAGTAACTTTATACCCTATGGAATGATATTCCAACAGAAGAGGAATTTTTTATCTGAAACTAAGACTTATTTTTGGGATGACCCATTTTTATATAAAAAATGAAATGATCTAATTATTCAAAGATATGTGCCTTAAGAAGAAACTTATTAAATTATCCAAAAATGTCATAATTCTAATTTTGGGGGACATTTTGGTGTTGATAAAACAGCATACAAATTTTACAATCTGGATTTTATTGTCCTACAATCTTTAGAGATGTTATTGCTTATATCAAAACTTGTGATCGTTGTCAACGAGTAGGCAATATTTTTAGGAGGAATGAAATGCCCCTCAAATATGTGTTAGAAGTTGAGATATTTGATGTTTGGGATTAGATTTCATGGGACTATTTATACCATCTTTCGGGAATTTATATATATTGTTAGCCGTAGAATATGTATCTAAATGGATAAAGTTGTTGCTTTACCTCAATATGATGCTTAAAGTATTGCAAAGTTTTTAAGAATGAATATATTTTTTAGATTTGGGAAGCTGAGAGTAATCATTATTGACGGGGGAAGTCATCTCAGAAATGCAATAATGGAGAAGTTGTTAAAGAAATATCATATAAACCATAGAATTGTTACTGCTTATCATCCTCAGACAAGTGGTATGGCTGAATTATCCAATCTTGAAATTAAAAGAATATTAAAAAAAAACTATTAATCCAACCAAAATGGGTTGGTCAGTCAAACTTGAATATGCTTTGTGGGCTATAAGACTGCATACAGAATTTCTATAGAAATATCCCCATAAAGGGTAATATTTGGGAAAGCGTGTCACTAACCAGTTGAACTTGAGCATAAAACATATTAGGCTATTAAAGAATTTAATTACAATTTTAAAGTTGCTGGTGAGAAAAGGTTATTGCAATTGAATGAGCTTGAAGAGATAAGGAATAAATCTTATGAAAGTGCTAAGATTAACAAAAAAGGAAGAAGATGTGGCATGATCGAAGGATTCTTACAAAAAAATTTCAGCCAGAGCAACAAATTTTTCTTTAGAATGCAAGGTTAAGATTATTTCCAGGCAAACTGAGGTCCAGGAGGATGGGCCCATTTGTTGTGATGAAAGTTTATCCTTATGGAGTTGTGGATATTAAAGATCCTAAAAAGATAAAATATTTAAAGTAAATGGTCACAAGCTGAAACCCTGCTTTTCAGGTGACCAACTTATATTGAATGATTTTATGATGTTGGGTCAACCATAATAAGCACTGGTTACGTCAGGCTGATGACGTTAAACCAAGCGCTCTGTGGGAGGAAACCCATAGTTATTTGTCTGTTTATTATTATTATTATTATTATTATTATTATTATTATTATTATTATTATTANAGACATCTGTTTGGTTTACAAAATCATTTTTATTTGCTGACAAGTTTCCCCTATTTAATACGAAGAATTAAATAGGGCTTATATTAAGCTGGGTTTGGAAAAGCTTCCTATAAGGGCAAGCCCCTATAGTTAATTACATCTTAGATAACCAAGTCACCTAAGAAAACTCTCGATAAAAATTAGGGAATATTATCTTCAAAGAGGTGAAAAGATAGGAATTTTCAACGATATCAAACAAAGAAGTGTGAAAGGGGAATGACTCAATTTGGAACATTTTGTTATAGAATTCAAATGAGGAAGAACTAGGGGAGGCCACAGAACTTGAGGAGAACCTCAGTGACTTCCCAAATTATCATATGGTTTGGCTTTAGTTTTGAGAAAAAATTATTTGAATGTCTCATCCTGCCAATTTTATTATGTTATGGCTTACATTTGTGTGAAACGATCACACAAATAGCCGGGAAGATGTAAGTGTTTAGGTCCTGACGAACGACAACCTCGAAATCTAAGACTAGTTAGGGCTTATTTTGTATGACAGAGCTACACAAAAGCCTTAAAAAAAGTTGAGGATTTATGTTGTGTAAGCAAACAACCTCAAAATCCTATGGCTTGTTGTTTAATTCTAAGGAAGCAAAATGATTTAGTTGATGTAGACGTGTTTTGCTGTTGAAGATTGTCGTGCTGCCCACCATGCTAATTCCAAGCTCTTTGCCATGACGAGTTTAAGTTTTATAGTGTGTTAGGTTATGATGTCAAATCAAATGCCCCTATGATTAAAGTTCTTTAAATCTTATGGGGCACGTTAAAGTTGATTAGACCAACACCGGTTAGGATCTTACCGTTCCCTCGTTCCGATACCACTATTTTCTATTGGATTCACTTAGTCCAAATGAATTTACTAAGCTCAACATAATGAGTTTTATACTTTCATTTAAACCCTGGGAAGCCTCGTTAGCAACTATAGGTTACCTCCTCTGAAGGATTCCAGATCACTCGATAGAGACATTTTAATTTTATCGCAGTTGTGGTTTCATGATGTTTGGGATTAAAGTTTGAGTTGTCTTATATTTTAATTATTATGGAGGTGATTTTTATGTTGGTTAATTTTAGTTTTGGTTTTTGATTTGTGGCTATACTAGAAGTTTTAGGTTTTCATGCAGAGTGACTTTGTTGTTTAACATGCAAGTTTGAAATACAAAGTACAAGAAGGTAAATGCATTAATTTAAAAGCGTACCTGTCGAGTCTTCTCGCTCCACCACCTGAAAGGTTAGTACTTGAAAGTATTGCAAGAAGGTTTAAGTTGTAAGAGTGGATGAAGGTTTAGCTACCAAACCCCAAGTTATGATTTTGTTGAATCTCTAAAGATCCTAGTGGATAATTTTAGAACAAAATATGGCAAGTCCAATTTTTCCTTTAGAATATCCAATAGATTTCAAAATGTTCAAGGTGTGCCCCTAGATCATTTTAAATATCTCTTGAAATATCTTGAGTTCATTTTGATCTTATCATAATGTTCCAAAAATCATTTGAGGCTAGAGTGTGGCTGCCTCATTGCTCATTGAAGCTTAACAATTAAATTATCCCAAGGATAGGATACTCGATTAGTCAATTGATGTTTCATTTAAAAGTTATGCGAGTGGGTGCTTGTTCACCTGACTTTTGGTTGAGGTTTAGTTTTTTCCTTTTTAGTAGCCTAAGGTCTAGCCATAGGATTTTCCTATTGACTATTCCTAAAAAACTAGATATGGAACCCTCACCACTAGAAATTCCAAACTCTTCTCTACTCAACTTGAAGTTCCACATGTTGATCCTAACCTCTAACACTTAGTAGGTAGGGTCACTATGGGGGAAACTCAAGATGAGTCAACCTTAGGACTGTTGGACCTTAAGGTTAGCCCTAGGTGTTCGTCTGTAGCTAAGGCACTCACTACACTCACTACACTCATATACACCCACATTCACTCACAACCCTAAACTCAAATTTCTAGCCTAGACCCCTTGACCTTTTGGGATACTCATGCAGATGGTCCCCTAAACCTACTATCCCTAGGGCTATGGTTTCCATTGGTCCATGGCTTGTTGGTGATGATTGGTACCTCAACTCTACCAAAATACCCATCTTGGCCTTTTACCCCTAAAACACCCCCAAATTACCAAAATACCCCTCTTGGACCCAAAACTCCAAAAATTTAAAAAATTCTCAAAAAATCCTAGTAAATCCTAAATATTCCTAATTTTATTTCTTTCAACTACCAAATGACCCAATTTGGCCAATTTGACCATCTTTAACCAAAACCCTCAAGTTTGCTTTTAAGGGCCCCAATTCCCTAAATTCAATTCAAATGTCCATCAATTTGACATCAATTGACCTCAATTTCAATCTTAAACTCAAATTCACTTTTGATATGACCAAAATAAACCAAATCCAAGCCCAATTGGTCCATGATTTGAGCCTAATTTTGATTTGGGTCAAAACCCCAATTTTGGCCATATGACCTAATCTCACCAAATTGGACCCATAGCCTTGTCAATTGGCCTCAATTAATGTTGAAAAATCTTGATAAGATTTGTATACATCAAAATGAACCATCAATTGACATTGGTGAAGCCTCCTACCCATTTGATTTTGGCTTAAATCCAAAATTCCCTAATTTAGCCCCAAATTGGCTAAGTCCCTAAATGTCACCCAATTGATATCCTTAACCTCCAAATTGGAAGCCAATTCATGTTGAAAACTCTTCATGAGGTCCCTATTGACCATTCAAAACAATCAATTTTTACTTAGCCAAAGGCTAACCCAAGCTAGACCCAAGCTTAGCCCAACATGACCAAATTGATTAAAGCTCAAAATTCCCTCAAATTGACCCTTCAATTGAGCTCAAAACTACTTCCATTCTTCACCAAATTTGTTTCTTATGATCATATACAACACATAAAATATTTATTTGAGCCAATTGACATGGATAACCTAGCCCAAACCCAAATTTTGGTCATTTGCACCCACATGGACCCATGCACTAAATGTGACCTAACCACCCTAAATTCACTAAATTAACTCCACCCCAGCCATTAGTTGGACTTAATGACCAATCCAAAAATGATGAAACCACCTAAATCAAGCCATGGACCAAAGTTTCCCCAAATTAATGGATATTATTTCTAAAAATGCACATACTTAAGAGATCTTTGCCAGATCAAAGCACATTTGCATTAAATTGTTGTGATAGATTCCTCTAGGTTCCCTGAGCTCTTAGCCACCTCCCCTTGGCCGGCCGGCCAGCCTAGTGGCCACAAAAGCTCAAAACCAAGAGCCATCCCCATGGCACCTCACTCAAATCAAACCTAAATGCCAGCTCATCGAAATTAAATTGAAGAGCTCCTCTGCCCTCCACCTAAGCACCACAATGCACCCAATCTTGTGCCCTGAAAGCCACCCCATGGCCATTTTTTATAAAAACTCACCTCCCACAGCCATGGGAGGTGTGCTAAAATTTTCTTAGAGAGGCCTCTCCAAACTTCATCCACAGCTTCCCTAAGATCCCCTCAGTGCATTCCAACCATTTTCCCTCACCAATTCCCATCGCCGAAACTCAATTTTGAGCTTGAAACCTTGTCGGAAACCAGGACAGAACCCAACGCACCTCCACAGTCCAGTAAACTCAAATTAACTTCATCCACACCTTCACAACAGTGAAAGAAGCCAAAATCCCATAACATCCCCCTCCCACAGAGCCTCTACCATAGCTCTAGACCAACACCCAAATCCGGTCGTGATTGAATTCTTACTTAGGCCTTACGCCAAGACCGTGATTGAATTCCTACTTGGACCCCAACAAAATTGCCAAACCCATCTGATAGAGCTTCACTTCTCAGAGCAAAGGTATAAAACCTCACCTCATTCCGAGCCTATTTCGATTCTCCATTTAATTAGGCTTAATTTAATTGCATGACTACCGTATGGATATGTTCATCTCACTTAAACGAGTTCATAAGATCAAACTCGAGGTGATTTGTTTAAGTCTAGGGTGAGATCTTAGGGTTTTAGTGTGGAAGGTCATGGGATCATTCTATCGGGGACGATGATGGGGAGCCGTTCGATCGAGCGTGTATCAACCGGATGGAGGAGATCGAGCCGGACAGCGCTTCGGGACATAAACCGCAGGCTGAGTTAGTAGCTACGTGGACAACGACATCCAATCAGAGCACGCCACGCATACCTTCGGAGCTGCCTAGGATCCAGTCAGCATGCGCGGTTTAAGTAGATAAATAGGGCTTTTTCTTATTTATTTAAATACCTCTAACTTAGAAAATTCATAACTTTGCGTAGAAAATTCACAAAAATAAAATAAAAGTACCCCCTTGCTCAGTGAATAGAGGAAAACAATGCGGATTAATTTTCAAGGCCATTTTATGCATATTTTATTTTTAATTAATTAAACACTATTTTGAATCATTTGATTCTCCATGCATATTGGCACATCACCTTGGCTTGAAATTTTGGCATGTTGTAGCCTCTGTCAAGGAAAGTATTCTCTTATTTTTTCTAAAGTCAGAAGAGGTTTCTATACAGAGATCCATAATTTTCAAGTAATTCTACATTATTTCCTTAAAATAATCATGAAAATTAGAATATTGATTAGAAAATCTTAAGAAATTTTGGAAGGTCCACCATGACTAGAGAAGCCTTTGGAAATAATTTTATGGGTCAATTCAGTGAACTTAAATTTTGCAAACACTAAATCACTAAGATAATTAATTTTGGAAAATATAAACATTGTCTTTAAATTTTACAAACACTAAATCACTAAGATAATTAATTTTGGAAAATTTAAACATTTATCTTATATTTTATAAACACTAAATCACTAAAATAAATAATCTTGGAAAATATAAACATTTAAATGACTGATTTCTTATCTCCACTGTGATTGATGATCATAGAGAACTCATCATAAAAAGTTCAAAATATTTTGAGTTCATTTTATGACTTAAATTGATTTTCAAAGATAAATATCACTTTTGAAAATTAAATGATTTTTAAAAAATCAAAACAAAACTCAAAAAATTATGACACTTAGTTTTCTTAGTTCTCTCTGATGAGGGATATTTTATAAAAGTAAAATTATATTCAAAATAAAAACTTGATTTTTAGCCTATTTTTAAAAATTAAATAAGTAAAAATTCATAAAAATCGCAAAAATTATAAAACTCATGAAAATGTTCTAAATTGCTTCCTAATCACTTAGGTCCAATTAGAATATTTTTTCTGATTTTTTAAATAAAAACATTGAATTCCAAAGCTTAAAAATTAATTTTTAAAGACTAAAAATGATTTTTCACTAAAATAATTACAGTAAATCAAAGAAAAATCAAAAAATTATAAAATTTGCTCCTCTGAGTCCTCTGACCTTAGAGAGATTTTCCAAAAATACAAAACTCAATTTTCATCATTTAAAATATTTTATTTTTAATAAATAACCCATAACTTAAAATAATTCTAATAAATCATAGAGAATTCAAAAAATTATGAAATTTGATTCAAAGGCTTCTCTAATCTAAGTCTACCTCCAGTAAAATTTCTAGAGATTATAATTTACCTTGGTCAAGTTAGGAATTTTCTTTGAAAAATCCTATTTTTGCATAAAAAATTAGAATTTACCTTGGTCAAGTTAGGAATTTTCTTTGAAAAATCCTATTTTTGCATGAAAATAATTATATAAAATAAATTAAATTCTCAAAAATCATATTTTCTTCTTTGATGTCTGAATTGACTCATGAATGAGGTAGGATAAAAATTTCAAAGTCATTTTAATTGAACTTGACAAATTATGAGGTGTTAGAGCCTTAGGGACAAAGGTTTAATTTTGAAAATTTAGCCTTAATTAACATTTAGGCTTAAGTCAAGGAGGGGAATGGGTAACCCTCTATTCTTTATAATTTATTTGATGCTTGAAACACAAAGGGGTGAACTGGTAGAAACCAATCTCACTTTCTTAATTAAGATTAATAAATAAATTTATTTTAATGCTTGAAAACAAGGGGTTAATTGGTAGAATCCAATTTCACTTTCCTCATCAAAAAGATAAGTTAATAAATTTCTAAATCATTAAAAAAATTTGGAAGTTTATTAAAATTAAGTGATCCAGGACTTAGGGGTATGACTTTTGAAGTCAACAATTAATCAATTTAATACCCTTATTTTAATTTTCAAATAAAATGCAAATCATGAATCATGACCACTTAAGGTTTAACCCTTTCCAAAAGTAATTAGGACACTCACCTAAGCCTTATGGGCTTAGTGGTGACTTAGGCTAAATTAAAATTAACTAAATGAGGATTAGAAAAATATACATAATTAAATCAAACATCCTTGAAACACCACTAAGCCCAATTAGGATTAATAATTTGGCTAAGTGTTCAAATTACACAAACTTCCCCTTCAAGGGAATTCACTCACATAATTTTCAAATAAAATGATAAATGAGAATTACCCCTTTCTTAGGAATAATTGAGTCATCAATGTTCATTGAGCATTAAGGGTATTTATATGATGAATTACTAAGCAACATAATAAGTTTAAAAAGAACTTGGGATTTTCTACCAGGCAGCGAGAGAGTAGCATGGTCCTGCTTCTTTCTCTAGATCTGTTGGATATCTCGGAGATCTACCAAACTTAAGATATCTTGCTTGATAAAGTCATCCTTAATTAAACTTCTGAGGACCCGCCAAGATATGACATAGGGTTAGCAAAATTATCGGGACTTTACTTTTCATGCTCTTCATAAATGCCCTCACATGCATTTTTAAGTTTCAGATGATGGAACGAGAAAACTCGTCAGGTACGCTTTTACAGTTTATAGTACTGTCTTTTCCATACATATTTCATGCTTGCATTTACCTACATAAACTTGCATGTTAACCATAACCATAACCCGAAATCAAAATTAAAATCAATCATGATAAAACTCACCACCACAACATTACAAATATAAAACAACTCAAAATTTAATCATCAACATCACACAAAACTACAACTTCAACTAAATTAAGACGTCTCTATCGGATGATCAAATTCCTCGGAGGAGGTAACCTACGGTTGCTAACGAGGCTTCTCACGTTTTAAATAAAATTATGGAACTCATTAAGTTGAGTTTAGTAAGTTCATTTGAACTAAGTGAATCCAATAGAAANCATTTTTCAAAACAAAACAACAAAATCAAAATAAAGAAATATGCGGCCGACAATTTCTGGCGACTCCACTGGGAATTAGTTCCTCTCTCTTTCAATGACTAGATGGTTCTGCTGTCATAAATCGGTAGTGTTCCCATCCCCTTCATGGACCAAGTTATCATTCTTCCCTTGGCATACCTTACTCATTTCTATCATGAGCATGTATAGTCAACGAATGATGATCTCAGAATCCTAAAATGAGTTAGGGCTTAAATTGCACAACATGATTGTGCAAAGGCCTAATGATATGGTGAGGATTTATATTGCACTAGGCAAAAGACCTCGAAATCCTATGGCTTGTTATTTAATTCTAAAGAAGAGATTGTTGTTGTAGATCTCCTTGTTGTTGCAGAATGCTGCCCTCAAAGTTAGCTCCAAGCTCCTCAATGAAGTAGCATTACTAAAGTCTAAATGTTCAAAAGGTTTAATTGATAGGAATATTTATAGTGGGGTTAAATTTGATTAGAGCAACACCTATTAGGATCTTATGGTTCTCTTATTTTGTTACCACTATTTTCTTTTGAATTAACTTAGCTTAAATGATTTGTTAAGTTCATTTAAACTGAGGAGATCTCGTTAGCAACCAGAGGATACCTCATCTGATGGATTCCTGTAAATTTAAAAGGATGTGTTATGAAATTGTTGTTTTGTTGTTTAGTTTTGAAAATGTTGTTTAATTTTGAAAAATGGTTTTGTAATTTTCAATTTTGGAAAATGTTTTGCAAGTAAAGTAAGCAAGTAGGAAAATGCAGTAAAGTAAAAGGAATGGAGATTGCATCGCAAAGATGTAAATGTGTACCTATCATCTTCTCGCACTTCCACTGAAATGTTAGAACTTGCAGCATGTATATATAATTTTGCGAATATTTTAAATATATTGCAAGAACAAAAAAACAAGAAGACCAGTTGAAGGTGTATCTGCCAAACCCTTGGTCCTAATTTTGTGGGTCCTTAAAGGTTTTAATGGATGATTTTCTAGAACAAAGTATAATAAGTCTAATTGTCTTTTAAAATATCCAAAAGGTCATAAAAGTGTTTGAGGAACAATCCCTAACAACTTTTAGAACCCTCTAAAATGTTTCGAGTTCATTTGAGCCTATTATATTGTTCAATTAATCATCCGATATTAAATTTAGATTTAGTAGTTTAATTTTCCTCGGTTAACCTTAATATTTTAATTTTCCCAAAAGTTGGGTACTCAGGCAGTCACTTAAAATTTTACTTAAAGTTATGTGAGTGAATGCTCCAAGGGACAAACTAAAAATTGTTAAGGATTTTATACCCCAAATTAAAGTTGGACTTGTAGTGTTTTCAAAATATTCATGATCAGTTTTATTTTCTTCCTAAACCTCATTAAACAACCTTGGATTAAGCCTATTTCACTACTAAGCCCATTAAGATTTCATGCGTAACTTTGTAATTTTAGGAATGTTAAATCAAATGAAATCCAATTCTTATCAAAGGTTTATGCTATCATATAATCACCAATTAGGGGCTTCAAATGAGTGAATTATTATCTTTCAAACTTAAGCCCACTACCTTAGTATCATCCAACTAAATTAACCTCTAAGTCATAATAATTTATAAAATTATAATTCAATCCTTGTCATGAAAAGGTGGCAATTTGGTTTTGATGTCTTAACCTATTATGTTTCAAACATCCAAGAGTGTTCACTATGATCAAAATTACCCATTTACTCTTTTGGTTAATTCTAAATTTTAATAAAGGCATCAAAATCCAAAATTACCATTTTGTGTTTAGGGCTCTCCACTTCATAGCTTATCAAATATAACTCAAATAACTTTGAAATTTTTATGGTACCCCACTCATGGGTCAATAAATATATCAGAGGAGGAAATGTGATTTTTCTATTTTTTATTTAATTTATATAATTATTTTAACACAAAAATAGGATTTTCAATATTAATTTACTTAACTAATCAAAGTAAAGTTTTTGTTCATGGGAAAATTATTGGAGCTTTGACTAGGTCAGAGGACCACATAGACAAAAATCCATAATTTTTCAAATTATATTATAATTATTATCATTTTTTATTTATTTTATTGATTAATTAAATAGAAAATATGTTTTAATTTCAAAAATTACTTTTTATATTTTTCTTAAATCTCCCTAAGTTCACAAAACTCATATAAACAAACTTTTCATTTTTACGAATTATTTTATTTATTATAATTATTTTAATGGAAAATTAAGAAGAAACATTTTTGGCATTTAAAAATGCCTAACTAAATAAGGAAATTTAAGAAAAATATTCTAAGGGGTCCTAAATGATCAAGGAAAAATTAGGAATGATTTGGTATATTTTCATATTTTTGAAATTTTTTATTATTTTAATTCAAAATATTGCTAAAAAATGAACTATTTATTTTAAAATCAAATTTATTTTTCTTGAGTGCCCCTGATCACAGGGAACTCAAAAAATCATTTTTCATAATTTTTTTAATTATAGTTAATTTATTATAATTATTTCAATGCAAAAATACCATTTTATTTAGAAAATAGACTTTAGTGCTCAAACTAATTCAAATAAGTTTAAAATTTTTACATTGAGCTAAAATGATCATTATTCACACCTTGAAATCATTTTGGTTAATTTTTTAATATTAATTTTTTCATTTTAATTTTATTGAGTTTTTAGGGTTTAATTAACTATAGTAAATTGCATAAACATTTAAACTTGATATATATTTTTCCTAGAATCTCTGACCACAAGGAAACTACCAAAATAAGTCTCATATTTTTTTAATTTATAATTTAATTTGTAAGATTATTTTAAGCAAAAATAGGTAATTAGGCTTGAAAATTAGGGTTTCAAAGCAAGAGATGCTCTCTGACCTTGGAAAAACATGAGGAATCAACCCCTAAAGTTTCAAGTCATGGTGATTATTATTTACTTAATTAGAATTAAAATAGTCCAGAGGGTGTTTAATTAATTAAAAATTAGAGACACATCAAATAACTTTTATTTTTATTCCACATTATTCTCCTCTGATCACTGAGCAAGAGAGTATTTTTATTTTATTTTCTAGTTTTTCTACACCAAGTTATGGATTTTCTAAGGTGACTAAATTAAATAAATTCATTTAATCCATAATTTTCTATTTAAACCAGTGAGCCGCCAGCGCAACCTCGTACGCGTTGAAGCCACATGTGGCGCTGCCTGATTTTCTGTGCTTTCCACCTCAATTATCATGTGACCGCGCGTTCATGCACTATTTTTTCATCTAATGCCTTCTCGTCTGTAGGATTAGTACACGCACTAAACGGACGACATTCGTTCATCGTCTCCGATCGTCTTAACCCGAGAGTCATCCATACTAAATCACTTCAATCTCACTCAATACTCAATCAAATCACTCACAGTTAGTTCCTACATCTGCATCTGACTCATACAAACATATCAATACATTCACATGCTCATGAAATTAAACTTTTCTTCACAAAAGCCCAAACTGAGCTCGATTTGGGGGAAAATGGGCTATGCCTTTGTCTGAGAGGGGTGTCCTCAATCAGATGCTTGAAGAAGCATTAATGGAGTCCAGTGAATCTCTTAGAGGTTTTGGTTTCCTCTGTTGAATACTTTGAGCAAGACTTCCTCCTACATGTAAGGAGGTCTTGGTCTATGAGTGGGTTAGAGTGCTTTGAAGATGGTGCTTTCAATGGGGTTCTTCTCTTTTTGGTCTGGGGATGGTAAGGAGCAAGTGAATCTGAGATTTTGTGGAGTTTCAGGAAAAGGCTAGAAAGTGCCCTGGTTTTCAGCTCTGAAATTGAGATCAAACAGTGGGGAAGGCTGGAAGATGGTTTGAATGTGCATAGAAGGTCTTGGAGAAGCCCTTGAACTAATTTTGTAGAATTTCCCCTAAGTTTTGTGCACTCTCCTCTCTTGGTTGTGGAGGGGGATGATTTGAATAAAGTAGCTCAGAGCTCCAAGAGGGGTGGCCAATGGGTGCAATATTTAATGGTAGTGAGCCAAGTCAGGGAGTTTTAAATTTAAGTTTTATCCATGTGGACCTCTCTATTTTGGATTTTTCCAACCACTAGGCCTACCGACCAATGCTGAGCTGGTGGCTTGGTGGTTCAGGGGAGCCAGAGGAGTTAATGGTGATGGGCTTGGGGCTTGGGAAGGCTGGTAGAAATTCTTCTTTTTGTTTAGCCAATTTCAGGAAGAAATCCCATAATTTGTGTGGGTGACTTGGTCCATGGCTTAATTAGGGGTCATTAGGTGATGTCATTAACATTCTAAGAGGTCTAAGCATGGTCGGAATGGTTAAGCAAGGGCTAAGTCCAATGGGTTAAGCTAATTTTGGTCAAGAATTTAAATTTGGGGATTCTGGGTTTTAGGCTTGATTTGAGTTTATATCTAAACCAATTGATGGCTTAATTTGGTCTAAGAACATGGCATGAGAAACTTAGGAAGTAAATTGGTGGGTTTGGATTGATTGCAAGGTTCAATATAGTAAAATTTGGCTCATGGTCAATTTTGGGGAATTTGAGCAAGACTTGGGTTAGGATTGGGCTAGGGTTTGGAATTGGGTCAATTGAAGATTCAAAATGGTTCAAGGGATTGTAATGAATGGTTTTAGATATCAATTGGGTGGAAATTATGGAGTTCAATTTTGGGGATTTCAAATTTTGGGGCAAAATATGATATTTCAATTGAGCTTGAATTTGGTTTGAATTGAGTTCAATAGGGCTTGGATTTGGTTTCAATTTGGATTTGAAATTGAGGAAGATTAAAGTCAAATTGGTGAAAATTAGGGGAGATTTTGGCATTTTGGGCCTTTATGGGTCATTTGGGAAGTTTGGTTGAACTTGGTCAATTTGGTCAAATTGGACTTCATGAGTGGTTCAAATTGGTTTAATAAATATTTGAAATGATTTTTAGAGGATTGGGAAATTTTGGGCCACCAAGAGTATTTTGGTAATTTTGGCAATTTTAGAGGTATTTTGAGAATTTTGGAAATTTTGGAGTGTTTTGGGCAATTTGGGTGGTTTGAAAGCGTTTGGGAAGATTTTTTGACAAAATTGGGTGGTTTGGATAATTTTTGAAATTTTAGGGTTTCAGGGGCAATTTGGTAGTTTTAGGAAAGTTTGGGGGCAATAGGTTAAATTGGGTATTTGGGTCAGATGAGATCAATTGAGGTGCTAATCATAAAATTATGCCATTATGGATCCTCCATGTGTCGGTCTTAGCCAAACCCTAGCACAAGGCTAATGATTTAGCGGACCATCCACATGAGTTTCCAATAGAGGAAGAGATCAAGCTAAGCATGTTTGGTTAAGGGTTGAGGTTGTGAGTGAAGGTGAAGGGTATAAAGTGTGTGTGTGCAAGGCTAACCAAGAGCACACCACCCATGGCTAACCCTAAGGCCAAACAATCATATGGAAACTCCTTTTGAGCTCCCCCGTATTCACTCTACCTACTAAGTGCTAGAGGTTATAACCAACATGTGGAACTTCAAGATGAGCAAAAAAGAGTTTTAGAATTTCTAATGGTGAGGATTCCTTTACTAGTCATCTAAGAAAAGTTAATAGGAAACCTGACAGCATTATTTTGTGTTGGAGGAGTTGCCGGTAAGAAGCTGTTAATCACCGAAATCAAAATCCTGTCGCCCGCTTCAGAAGGATGTTTTAATTTAAATATATATTTAGTTTTAGAAAAATATAAAATCAAACTGACCCCGTATTTTTCATAGTTTAAATGAAAGAGCACTATACCTCAAATCATGTATCTGTTCCGAAGGATAAACACAAGACTTGAGGATGAGGCTCAATCAAATAAACTAAGGAACATATGATGTCTGTTTGGTCTGCAAAACCTTTGTATTTGCCGACAAATTCCCCAATTTAATATAAAGAATTAAATAGGGTTTATATTAAGCTGGGTTCGGACATACTTCCTATAAGGGCAAGCCCGTATAATTAATTACATCTTAAACGGCCAAAGTCATTTAAGAAAACTCTCGATAAAAATCAGGAAATATTAACTTCAAGGAGTTTCAATGGGTAGGACATTTCAATGAGATCGGATGTAGAGGTGTGAAAGGGGATTGGTTCAAATTTAGAACATTTTGTTGTAGAGTCTAAAGAAGGAAGAACTAGGGGATGTCATGGATCTAGAGGAGAACCTCGGTGACTTCCCAAGCTATCCTAATGTTTGGCTTAAATTTTGAGGAGAAAAAATTTTGGTGTTTCATCCTGACAATTTTATTTGTTAGGACTTACATTCGTGTGAAACGATCACATAAATAGCCTGGAAGATATGAGGATTTATATCGTGACAAATGACAATCTTAGAATCCAAAGACGATTTAGGGCTTATATTGTATAGCAGGGTTATACAAAGGCCTAAAGATAAGGTGAGGATTTACGTCATAAGCAAACAACCACAAAGTCCTATAACTTTGTTGTTTATATCTAAGGAAGGAAGATTGGTTTAGCTAGGGAAGACAGCTTTTGTTGTTGAAAATGGCCGAGCTGTCCACCATGCTAGCTCCAAGCTCCTTACCGCGATGAGTTTGAGTTTCCTAGTGTGTCAAGTTATGATGTCAAATCAGGTGGCCCTATGGTTGAAGTTCTTTAAATTTTAATAGGGGCATGTTGAAGTTGATTAGAGCGACACCAGTTAGGATCCTACGGTTCCCTCGTTCCGGCACCACTATTTTCTATTGGATTCACTTAGTTCAGATGAATTTACTAAACTCAACTTAATGAGTTCCATAATTTCATTTAGATCATGGGAAGCCTCGTTAGCAACCATAGGTTACCTCCTTCGAGGGATTCCCAATCATCCGATAGAGACATCTTAATTTAGTTGCAACTGTAGTTTTGTGTGATGTTTGTGATTAAATTTTGAGTTGTTTTATATTTGGAATGTTGTGGCGGTGAATTTTATCTTGGTTGATTTTAATTTTAATTTTGGTTTTGGTTTGTGGCTATCCTAATAGTTTTAGTTTTCATGCAGGATGACATTGTTGTTTATCATGCAAGTTTGTATAAACAAAAAAGTACAGTACGAAAGTACAAGAAAGACAACGTTGAAAACTGTAAAAGCGTACCTGGCGAGTCTTCTCGTTCCACCACCTGAAACTTAAAATGCATAAGGCCGTTTATATGAAACAGGAAAGTAAAATTTTGATGACCTACCTAACCCTAGGTCATATCTGGGTGGGTCCTTATTAATTTGATTAAGGATGATATTTGTCAAGCAAAACATATTAAGCTTAGTAGCTCTCTAAGGTATCCAACAGGTTAAGAGGAAGAAGCAGGTCCATGCTTCCTTCTTATCACCTGGTGAAAAACCTCGAGCTCATTTAAACATATTATGCTGCTTAATAATTCATCCTATGAACACCCTGATGCTCAATGAACATTGATGTATCAATTATCATTAAAAGTAAGTTAATTATCATTTGTAATTTAATTTTGAAGATTATGTGGGTGAAGACCCTTAAAGTGGCAAGTTAGTGTTGTTGGAACACTTAGCCAAATTTTGGTCCTAATTGGCCTTGTAGTGTTTGAAAGATGTTTTAAATTTAATCGTGTTTGTTTTTCTATTCCTCATTTAATCAGTCTCTATTTAACTTAGATTAATACCAAACCCTTAAGACCTAGGTGAGTGTCTTAATTAGTTTTGAAAAGGTTAAGCTTTAGGTGATCATGACTCATATTTGAACTTCATTTGAAAATCAAATAGGGGTATTAAATTAGTGAGTTATTAACTCCCAAAATCATACCCCTAAATCTAGGATCATTTTATTTTAATAAACTTCCAAATTTTAATGATTCAAAAATTTATTAACTTATCCTTTTAATTAATAAAGTGAGGTCGGTTTCTACCAATTAACCCCTTGTGTTTCAAACATCCAAATAAATTGATTAAGATCAGAAATTGCCCATTTCCCTCCTTGAATTAAGCATAAATGTTAATTAAGGCTAAATTTTCAAAATTACACATTTTCCCATAAGGCTCTAACACTTCATAATTTGTCAAATTCAATTCAAATGACTTTAAAATTTTTATCCTACCTCATTCATGGGTCAATTAAGACATCAGAGGAGAAAATGTGATTTTTCAAAATTTACTTTAATTTATATAATTATTTTAATGCAAAAATGATATTTTTCAAAGAAATTTTGCTAACTTGACAAGGTGAAACCTAATCATTCGAAATATTTACTGGAGTTAGACTTAGACTAGAGAAGCCTTTGGACCAAATTTCATAATTTTTTTGAATTTTATTTGAATTATTAGAATTATTTTAATTTTTGGGTATTTATTAAATATAAAATATTTTAAATGGGGAAAATTAAGTTTTGTATTTTTCAAACATCTTCCTGAGATTAGAGAACCTAGAGGAGAAAATTTTATATTTTTATAAGTTTTATTTGATTTATTGAAATTATTTTAGTGAAAATCCATTTTTATCCTTTAAAAATTATTTTTAAGCTTTAAAATACAATATAATTATCTTAGAAAATCAGAAAAAACATATCCCAATTGTTCCTAAGTTCTTAGGAAGTAATTTAGAACATTTCCATGAATTTTATTATTTTTATGATTTTTATAGATTTTTAATTATTTTAAATATTCAAAATGGGCTCAAAAATCAAGTTTTTATTTTAAATACTATTTTATTTTTAGAAAGTACCCCTGATCATAGAGAACTCAAAAAAATAAATTTTTGTAAATTTTTTAGTTATATTTTGATTTTTAAAAAATCATTTAAATGCTAAAAAAGATATTTGTCTTGAAAAATCAATTTTGGCCATCAAATGAACTCAAAATGCTTTAAAATTTTTATGGTGAGTTCTCCGGATCCTAAACAACAATGGAGATAAAAAATAAAGTCATTTTATTGTTTGTATCTTTCCAAATTAATTATCTTAGTGATTTAGGGTTTGTGAAGATTATGTGCTTTTTAAATGACTTGACTCATGAGAAATTTTCTTAAGGGTTCTCTGGTCATAGTAAACCTTCCAAAATTTTGTTGGATTTTTCTAAGCAAAATTCTAATTATTATGATTAATTTAAGCTGATAATGTGCATAAACTTGAAAAATATGGATCTCTATCTAGGGACCTCCCCTGACTTTGGAAAAATCATAGAATGTTCCCTAAGACAGAGACAACAACATGCTAAAATTTCAATCCATGGTGATATGCCTATATGTATGGAGAATTAAAGCATTCAAATCAGTGTTTAATTAATTAAAAATAAAATATGCATCAAATGGACTTAAAATTATTTCCACATTATTCTCCTCTGTTCACTGGCAAGAGGGTATTTTTATTTTATTTTTATGATTTTTTACACCAAGATATGAATTTTTAAGGTTAGGGATCATTTTCTGATTTTTTAAATTCTCTATTTATCTATTTAAATGCGCAGCGCTGACTGTATCCTCGACAGCTCCAAAGGCACGCGTGGCACACTCTGGTTGGACGTCGCCGTCCACATATCTGCTGAATTGGCTCACTGTACATGTAAGGAAGCGTTATTTGGCTCGATCTCCTCCGTCCATCTGATACACGCGCGATCAGACGGCTCCCTGTCATCATCCCCGATGGAGTGATCCCGTGACCGTCCATACTAAAACCCTAAGATCTCAGCCTAGACTAAACCAAATCACTTCGGATTTGATCCTATGGACTCGTCTAAGTGAGACGAACATATCCATGCGGTAAGCATGCAATTAAATTAAGCCTAATCAAATAGAGAATCAAAATAGGCTCGGGAAGAGGATAGGTTCAATACATTGGCTCTGAGAAGGGAAGCTTCGATCAGATATGCTTGATATGTTTGTTAGGGTTCAAGGAGGCTATGGATTAAGCCCATGGCTATGGTGCAAAGCCTAGGTGAGAATTTGACTAGGCCCGACTTTAGGTGTTGGTATAGAGCTATGCTAGAGGCTCTATGGAAGGGGAATTTGATGGGGCTTTTCCTCCTCTTACTGTGGTGAAGGTGTGGGTGAGTTTAATTTGATTTTGGTGGAGTGTAGGAGTGTAATGAGTTTTGTCCTAATTTTAGGCAGAGATTCAAGCTCAAAATTGGGCTCCGACAAGGGGATTTAGGGCAATGTGGTGTTGGATTGCACTGAGGAGGTCTCAAAGAGGCTTTGGGATCAATTTGGGGAAGTCTCTCGGAGGAAAGTTTAGCTCTACCTCCATGGTCGTGGAGGGGAGCTTTTATAAAAAATGGCTTAAGGCTTGCTTCCATGGCCAATTAGGGGGTGAAATGTGCTGCCTAGGTGGAGGGCAAAGAGGCTCCAATATTAAATTTGGATGAGGTGGCCTCTAGGTTTGAATTGGGTTTAATCCCATGGGGGTGTCTCTCGGTTTGGCCATTTTCTGGCCACTAGGTCAGCTGGCCGGCCAGGGGGACGGGCTAGGAGCTCAGGGAACCGAGGGGAATATGTCACAGTAATTTAATGTGTTTAGGCTTTGTTTTGGCAAAAATATCCTAAGCTTAAGCAAATATGGAATTAAATACCTTAATTTAGGGGACCTATGGTCCATGGCTTAGTTTAGGTGGTTTTAAGAGGTTTAGGTTGGCCACTAGGGTCCAAAAAATGGTTGTGGAGTCATTAATTTGGTGACTTTGGGGTAGTTAGGTCATCTTTAGTTCATGGCTTCAATGTGGGTTCAAGTGATCAAAGCTTGGGTTTGGCCTAGGCTAGCCATGTCAATTGGCTCAATTTATTGATCAACATTTTGTAGATGATTTTTATGAAGATTTTTGGTGAAGGGTTGAAGTGATTTTGAGTTCAATTGGTAAGTCAATTTGAGGGGATTTTTTAAATTTGTTTAATTTGGGCATGTTGGGCTAGACATGGGTCTAAGTTGGGCTAGCCTTAGGCTAAGTCCAATTTAAATGGTTCAAATGATCAAGGGAGATGTTGTGAAGATTTTTCATGGAGGAATGGAGTGGAAATTTTGGGGCTAAGGCCATCAATTTGGTGAGATTTTGAGATGGCCAATTTTGGGCAAATTTGGGGCTTTTTGGACTTAGGTTAAAATCAAATGAAATTTAGGCTGCACCAAGGCCAATTGAAGGTTAAGTTTGATGTATGGGAATATTATGAAGGTTTTTCAACATAGATTGTGGTAATTTGAGTTGGCCATGGGTTCAGTTTGGTGGAACCAAATCATGGGGCCAAAATTGGGGCTTTTTTATCTAAATCAAATATAGGTTCAAATGATGGACCAATTGGGCTTATATTTGATCTAGATTGGTCATATCAAGAGTGAAGTTGAGTTTAGAATGAAATTGGGGTAAATTGAGACCAATTTGATAAACATTTGGAGTGATTTGGGGAAAATATGAGCCTTTAAAAGGCAATTTGGGGCTTTTGGTCAAAGATGGTCAAATTGGCTAAATTGGGTCATGTGGTAGTTGAGGAAAATAAATTTGGGAATATTTAGAAGGTTTTAGGAATTTTTGGGATTTTTTTGAATTTTTGGAATTTTGGGGTAAGGAGGGGTATTTTGGTAATTTGGCCAATTTTGGTGATTTTGTGTAGTTTGGGTGTTTCCAAGGTGTTTGAAATGATTTTTGAACCAAATTGGGTATTTTTGGTAAATTTGAGAATTTTGGCCAAATTTAGGGTCTTAAGGGTATCAGGTAATTTGGGGGAGTTTAGGGTTAAAAGGCTAGGTTGGGCATTTTGGTAGAATTGGAGCGCCAACCACCATCAATAAGCCTAGGAATAATGGAAACCCCATTTTGGGTCCTCTATGTAGTGGTATTAGCTAAACCCTAGCCTAGGGCTAGTGGGTTTAGGGGACCACCTACATGAGTATCCCAAGAGTATCAAGGGACCAAGGCCAAGAAATTTAGGTTTAGGATTGTGAGTGATTGTATGTGCAAATATGTACCTTAAGCCCTAGACCAACATCCAGGGTTTAGGGCCCAGTAGTCCTAAGGGTGACTCATCTTGAGTTCCCCCATAATCACCCCACCTACTAATTGCTAGTTTAGGACCAATATGTAGAACTTCAACTTGAGTAAAGAGGAGTGTAGAATTTCTAATAGTGAGGGTTCCTTTTCTAGTTTTTTAAGAATAGTCAATAGGAAAGTCTTATGGCTAGACCTTAGGCTACTAAGGAGAGAAAACTAAACCTCAACCAAAAGTGAGGTCAACAAAAAAATCTATGGCTAGATCCTAGGTTTCTAAAGAGGAAACTAGACCTCAACCAAAAGTGAGATCAACGGTTCCTTGCTTCTAATTTTTTTTCCCTCTGTAGCTAGTCTATTTTTAACAAATTATGCCAATATTTAACTTTTGAAGTCTTTTTGTTATAATAAAAAATGAATTAATGCCTGATAAAATTTTAAAACTCTAAAACACGAATAAATAAAACTTGGTTCAAACAAATACTTCATCCTAGAATTGTTGTAACAAAGAGAAGCATAGGAATAGACTGACATTTTGAATCCTCTCTAAAGAATATGTTTGTGTCAAAGTTGATTTTCTCCTTCACTGCTGGGATGGACTTGGTTGTGAACAAGTGTGAGCTGCTTGATGGAGTATTCATTCATTTCGGACAAAGGTTTTACAATAGCGACAACAAATTTGGAGATGTTACCATCGCCGTGTTGAGAACCAGGACACCTGAGACAGTTGAGCCGACAGTAGAGTTCAACCTAAGATCAACTCAGGTGTGCTCTTAAAGAGGGTGTTAGTTGAGAAGAATTCTGTTGTTTTTGTGAAGTCTTTTAGAGTTGTGGGTAGCACCCCCAGGACGGTTGTTGCTACCCCCGTTGGTCTAGTCGTCACTGCACCTGTCACTACTCCTGCCCAACTAAAAGGAAAGGGGAAAGGGTGTTCATGTGGATGATGAACTTGTTACCATGGAGGGTTTGAATTTCTATACAGCACTTTCTATATTTGAAATGGGCTTTAGCTCGATGCCCGCACCTTTGACCCGAGCGCAAAGGAGGAACAAGAATAGGAATTATGTTAAGATAGAACAGACGAAAGTTACTAAAGATGTTGTCCTTACGAAGGGTGTAGAGGATGAGTTTGGATTACCTGAGGCTTCACCATTTTTTGGAGGAAGCAAGTTCCACCTGGGTTTTTGTTGCCCAGGATGAGGAAGATGTTAGGAAGATTGCTACTATGCTACCTCAAACTTTCCACTACGAGGGTTGGAGGAAGAAGAACTTCAAGGCTAAGCCGATGGCTCAAATACAGACTATAATCGAGAGACTATCTAGTAAAGGAAAAATGTTCAGTCAATGAAAGTCTCAGAAGGATGAGATGAGTACCTGCTAAAGCCAGCCTTGGACCAAGGCTAGCTCCATAATAAAAACCTCGTTCCTTGAGAAGAGAATCGAGGAAAGATGATGGATCGTCTACTGACCCGACCCGTAATTACGTAGATTTTTAAGCTCCAAAAGATGGCCAAAAACTTGACCCAATTTATATTTAAGCGGCTAGTGCAAAATAATATTTTATAAAATTTGGAATTTGATTTATATTTCACAAAATAGGGGTACTGCGTAAGTATAAGTATCATTTCAAGTAATATAGAATTTTCTTTTAAGACACAAGTATCGATCCCACAGAGCAGTGAGGTAAGAAATCCCCTAGGCTAATTCTAGTCTACTACTATCAGGCCTTAGTTTGGAATGTCAATTAAAGTGGTTTTTCTAAAAACTACTTTTAAATGAAAATCTTAAATATAAAGATACTGAATAAATTGGTTTGGAGAATTTTGGAATGTTAAAGACTACCCTTCTAGTGCAATGACGTAGATAATGTGAAGGAATAAAATGCTTTAGAATTTAATGAAGCCAGTGACAAATAGAAGCATTCTTATTCCTTAACCCCTCCTAGTGCTAGCAAAGAACATTGACTAATTTAAAGTTTTTCACCAGCTTGTGTAGTAGTGCTGAGTAGATTATGACCTCTCACTTTTAGATTACCCACTTTGCCCTCTCTATAGGACCTACTATAGACCCTTATGATCCAAACTCTAAACTAAATTGATAAAAGAATCTAGTGTGTCACCCTAGAAACATCAATTCTACACCCACAAAACTTATCTCCCTATCTATTTACACTCCCCTTAATTGATCGCAACAACTCATCCCAAGATGAAATGTGGCACTCACTAGTTGGGTGAAATCATAGCCCTCTCAGGTCATTATGTTCCACAATAGATTTTAACCTCTCAAGTGATCAGTTTGTGAAGTTAATTAAGAGCCAATGAAAATACCATAACATTAATAAAATAAGAGAATATCTAAGTAAATCTAAATTCCTAAACATACATCTATTTCATTACAAAAGAAAAGTAAAATGAAGATAATGACATAAGCAGTTAAAGGATTGATAGAATTAAGTAATAAATTATGTGCCAACAAGGAACATATGTCTACCTACACTCTTTAAAGTGTATATGTATAATTATTATTCTATTAGTTTATTGCAACTATCTATCACCTAGAATCATCTAATAGAAACATATCATTAAATTATATTTCCTTAAAGTTGCATTGCTGCCTAAACTATTTTATTAGCAAACCGGTCAATATGAGTGCACTCAAGTTGCATGATCACTGCTCTCTCGAGTCTTAGTTTCACATGCAACAAATTTTAACATAACTTATTTCCACTTAAGTTATGTCAATGAAGCAAAGGAGATTACTCAGCACATGAAAATAAAAATAATTCTATCATGAAATAAATTTTCCTACACATGCCACTACTTCATATTAAAAGAAAAGAGTAAAGGAAAACTACTTACGAAGTATGGATAAAACATCACAGAAAACTTTATTTAAATCAAATAAAATTCACTAGAAAGTGTTTACAACAATTACAAGATAATGAAGAACACAAAACTTAAATTTTTCCCTCTAAAAAAAGATGAAAATTCTCTCTACCAAAGTCTCCTACAGATCCATGCCCATACTTCCTTGCTCATATCTTTCAAAATACCTCACCAATCTCTCCAAAAAATGTAGAAATCTACATCTCCATACTCCAAGCCTCTTTATTTAAAGAGAAGCAAAACACCTCCTTTCTCCAAGAGACACATTTCTTCATCCAAAAGACACACCCTTTCACTCCAAAAGACACATTTCTTCATCTAAAAGCCTTCATAAGTGTCTAGATTCAGTTAACCACTCCATGGGGCGTGCAAGTTATCCAAAAGCTTCTAAAACATCCCAGAATGGCCCAGAATTGACCAAAAACTGTCAAGAAACTATTTAAAGTACTACAGTACATGTTTCTAGCTGTAACTGGTGTTATGGATAGTCTGAGCGTTTTAGCGCCCCTTGCAGGAGACACACCTCTTTTGCTCCTTTTTAGCTCCATTTTTCTTCGTTTGAAATTTGATTCGCTCCTAGTGTAATACCTACAAGATACAAATGAAAATAACATTTTATTAAAGTGTAATTTCATTCAAAAACATATGATAAATATAGATAAAACTAACTATAGAAAGTCATATCAAAATGAGTCAGATCAAACTTTTCTTCCTTGCTCAATTTGGCTCCAAATTGCACCATTTATACTTCATTTTTGCTAAAACTCCAATTCTAATGCCTGAAACAAAAACATGCAAAATTACCTTCCTTTAAAGTGCAATATCATCAAAGATGTGCATAACATGAACATAAAATGAACCCTAAAAATTGGTAATTTTAAGGTGGATCTTTCCCCCAAACTTAAAGGTTACTTGTCCTCAAGTAACCTTTTATACTATGTAAAATTATAACTTTTGGTAGTGAATTTTACATAAATATTTCTATAGTTTCTGTCTTATTAATGCAATAGTGAAACTTTAGAAAATTTTTCAATAACTTTGTTTAAAACTAAAATTTAAGAATATCTCGTAGTCAAGTCTAAGAGTTCTGATTTTCTATTTATTTCAAGAATAATTGTAATTTTTCATACTGAGGATACTTATAAGAATTAGTAGGAAAAAAAATTTTGAGAACTCTATTAGTAAGGATGCTAATACTTAAGAATAAGTTTAGAAATGTAATTAATTCTCTTTCTTTAAGATGATTCAAGTGAAGCCAATTTTTGATTACTCATCTCCTTAAGCTTCTCCTCACGTATTTTTCTTTTTTGCTTTCCTTTTTCTTTTGATTTGTTTTCCTTTTTCTTTTTAGAATCTTATTTAATCATTTCTTTTTTTTCATGTAATGTGAATATTACTATATCTAGCTAGCTTTTAATGAATTTGAACTTCACCATCCCATTCTTAAAGTTATGAACTTCTCACATTTCTTTACTTGATAAATGTGTATTTAACATTAATAAAGAATTTTCAAAGAGTCTCAATTCTTTCTTTCTAAGTATAAATCTAGGATACTTAGTATTTTAAAAAATATAAATTTCCTTACTTTCAAAAGTAAAAGCATAATTATATACTCTTTTACAAAAATACTTAACTCTAGAACTAACATTTATTATTAAAAACTTTTGTGTAAGTCTTCTATAACATTTATAAAATCAAAAATATAGTTATTTAAAACTACCCCAACATACCACCAGTTATGTTAAAATAATTTTAAAAATACAGTTTATTGAGGACAAATAAGGTTTAGTTTCAAAAAGTTTTTCATTCCCCCAAACTTAAATTTTTAAATATTTTGCAATCAATTCCATAAAATGTAGAAGGAAAAAAAGTAAAAGCTAATTCTATCAGCTACTACATCATCCTATTAAATTCATATGCATGTATAATCAAGATAAAATGACTACAGAGAAATTAAAGCTAGCCTAAATCATGCTTGCAATAATATTAAACTAAAGAAAAGTATGTTAACTTTAAAATTTATTTTTCTTTCTACCCCCAAACTTAATTTTTAACATTTATAACATTTAGTACAGAAAATATAAGCAGGAAGAAAAATAGTTCATAATTTATATCTACCAAAAATATCTATCAAAAACATACATAATTATTCATTAGGATAGAAAAATATTCAACAAAAAGTAAATCTAAACTAAACATGCTAGAATAAAATTAAAATAAAGAATGATCTAACAAGCACGATAGGTATCGGCATAGGAATATATATTTAACTGTTCTCCAAATCTTCTATATTATTTGTACGTAAAAACAAACACATGTGATAAATGAGGTTAATTATTCCTTTAACTCATCGTGCCTCTCTTGCTTACCTCCAATTTCTAACGGAATCACTACGCTGATCAATTAGGTACTAAAATTTTTTTTATAGAGTATAATCCCATAAATATGGTTATCCCAAATGTATTGGCTCATGTGCTCCAACCTTAGGCATCACCTTGTGCCTTTAAGTTAAGAACATCTAACAGTTCTAAATGTAGTGTAAGGTCATCCACAAATTACTCATCAAACAAGTTCATGACTCCTACCAAATGAAAACAAAGTTAGCAAAAGTAAGTAACAAAATTGAGATGGATTTATAACTGTCTAAATTTAAGATGTGTGCTATAAAACTCAAGTCCGGTTGAGACTCGAGTCGTAGTGGGCTTGTCAATCCAACTACTAGAAGAGAACATATAGAGGTCTAGCCATAAAAATAAGAAGTTAAGGAATCACCTCCCTCATGTCACACAAAGATCAAATCAAATCACAAACAATCCAAACATCCACCAATTTCAATTAAACTGATCAATCCACAATGACACATAAAGATCAAATCAATTCACAAGCAATCCAAACATCCACCAACATTAATCAAAATGATCAATCCACACTTAAACAAACATATCAATTACATCTCATAAACACACTGACAAAATATAACCATGGGTTGCCTCCCATTGAGTGCTAAGTTTAACATCAACAGCTCGACAAAGGGTTCCTCTTAGATCAAAATTCCATTCAAGTAATTTTTGATCAATCGCCCAATCTTTTTCAGATCCAAGGATTCCTAAAAAAATCCTTAAATTTTAATTTTTCTTTCAGCTCTTTTTCAAATTGATTCAAATCATTGTTCCTCATGCTTCTTTCTAGATCCAACATCCTTCTAATGTTTTTCTCAATTTACAAATTAATATCATCCTAAAAATTCATAAGAAATGAATCTCTAGAGGATAATTCAATATCTAAATTTTGGATCGAATTCTCTTTATATGATTCAAATTTTGGATCAAATTCTACTAAATTACTTATCTGTCTCAAGTGATGTTCTAATTCTTCCCCTTGGGGCTGAAGAAATGGTGCAGGTGGTTTTTTTATATCTATCTTTGTTGAAGAAATAGATTTTCCTAATTTTTTAGGAATTTATTTCATTGGTCTTTCTATCTCCTTTTCCTCTTTTCTCAACTTAACATTTATTTGAACCATATCCTCCAATTCTCTTTCACCTCTTAATTAGGTAGTTATATCTTGCCCATCATTTTTCTCCTCAAGGTTTTTATCAAGGTCACTAGATAAAATTTTTGGAGGATAACTACTAATTGAATTAAAAATTTGCTCCAGTTAGTTTTCTATATTCTTTATTGCAACCCATTGACATTCCAATTGTCTCGCCATTTGAGCCACAACCTCTTCTAACATTAATTCCTTCTCTTCATCCTGTTGGTTGGAGTTAAATCCATGAGGAAAAAAAATTTCATTGTTACAATAGCCATGACTATTCCAACTACATGTCCGATTAAATCGATTATCTTCCCAAAATTGTTCTTCTCCAAAATTATTATTTCAGTTAAAATTCAAATGATTTTCCCAAACTGGGTTATAATAATCAGAATAAGAATTATGTATCTCATGACTAGTTTCAATCCATTGTCTAAATAAATTTTCCTCAATAATTGGGGGTTCTTGACTCGCATTATAATCCAAATATGAATTCATTATTTTGTTGATCTGTCAGTTTTACCATAAATTCATGGAGTTTTTTTTATTCACAATCTTCTTAAAAGTTCTCTCCAAATTTGGGTCATACGATTCAAGGTGTGCAGCTCCTAAAGTACGCATACAAATCTAAGACACTTAACTAATAGGACAAATATCAAAAATATTTTTGGTATTTTTGGATTTTCTTACGAACACACAATAACTAAACACACTATATAATAATATTATAATTTCCAAATCTAAGTCTTACAGGTCAACTATAATTCTCCTAAAAGTTCTTACCGAAGCCTCCTCAGCAAGAGCACCGTAGTTTTTAAAGCTCTGAAAGATGTCCAAAAACTTGACCCAATTTATATTTAAGCAGTTAGTGTGCAAAAAAATATTTTATAAAATTTAGGATTTGATTTATATTTCACACACTAGGGGTAATATGCAAGTATACATATCTTTTCAAGTAAAATTGGGTTTTTTTTTAAGACCTCAGCATTGATCTCATAGAGAAGAGAGGTAAGAAATCCCCTAGGCTAATTCTAGTCTACTACTATTAGGCCTTAGTTTGGAATGCCGATTAAAGTGGTTTTTCTGACAACTACTTTTAAATAAAAATCTTAAATATAAAGATAACTTTTTTGGATAAATTGGTTTGGAGAATTTTGAGATGTTAAAGACTACACTTCTCGTCCAATGGCCTAGATAATGTGAAGGAATGAAATGCTTTAGAATTTAATGTAGCCAGCGACAAATAGAAGCATTCCTATTCTTTACCCCCTCCTACTACTAGCAAAGAATATTGGCTAATTTAGAGTTTTTCACCAGCTTGGGCAATGGTGCTGAGTAGATTATTGCCACTGACTTCTAACTTACCCATTGTGCCCTCTCTATAGGATCTACTAGGGACCCTTAAGCTCCAAACTCTAAACTAAATTGATAAAATAATCTAGTCTGACACCCTAGAAGCATCAATTCTACGCCCATCAAAACTTATCTCTCTAACTATTTACACTCCCCTTAGGTGATCACAATAGCTCTGCCCAAGATGAAATGTAGTACTCACTAGTTTGGTGAAATCATAGCCCTCCCAGGTCATTATGTTTTGTAACAAATCTTAACCTCACAAGTGATAAGTTTGCAAAGTCAATTAAGAGCCGGTGAAAATACCATCACATTAATAAAAATAATAAAGATCTAAGCAAATTTAAATTCCTAAAAATGCATCTATTTTATTGCAAAAGAAAAGTAAAATGAAGATAATGGCATAAGCAGTAAAAAGATTGTTAGAATTAAGTAATAAATTATGTGCCAACAAGGAACATATGTCTTACCTACCCTCTTTCAAGTGTATAGGTATGTGTAATATTCTATTAGTTTATTGTTACTATATGTCACCTAGAAGCATCTAATAGAAATAGATCATTAAATTATATTCCTTAAAAGTTGCATTGTCGTCTAAACTATTTTATTAGCCAACAGGTCAATGTGAGTGTACTCAAGTTACAAGATCACTTCTCTACCGAGTTTTAGTTTCACATGCAACAAATTTTAGCATAACTTATTGCCACTTAAGTTAGGTCAAAAAAGCAAAGGAGATATTACTCATCTCATGAAAATAAAAATAATTCTATCATGAAACAAATTTTCCTACACATGTCACTACTTAAAATTAAAAGAAAAGAGTAAGGAAATTTACTTACAAGGCATGGATATAACACCACAAAAAAAACTTTGTTTAAATCAAAGAAAATCCAATAAAAAGTGTTTACAAAAATTACAAGATAATGAAGAGCACAGTACTTAGCTTTTTTTCTCTAAAAGAAGATTAAAAATCTCTCCACCAAAATCTTCTGCTGATCCAAGCGCCGCCAGTACTTCCGTGCTCATATCACTCAAAATCCCTCACCAACCTCTCCAGAAAATGTGGAAATCTACATCTCCATACTCATGCCAAAATCCTTTCTTTAATCCCTCTTATTCTCCTTTAATTACTTCTCTAATTCCACTCATGAGAGGCGTCAAGTATCTCTATTTAAAGAGAAGCAAAAACTTTTCCTTTCTCTAAGAGACACATCTCTTCATCCAAAAGGCGCACCCTTTCACTCCAAGAGACACATACCTTCATTCAAAAGACTTCATAAGTGTCTAGATTCATTAAACCACTCCATGGGGCGTGCAATTTATCCAAAAGCTTCTAGAACGTCCTCAAATGGCCCAGAATCGATCAAAAACTGTCCAGAAATAGTCTGGGATGCTATAGCACCAGAATCAGTGATATAGAACCTGTTTCTAGCCTTGAATGGCATTATGGTGTCAGTATGGGAACTATAGTGCCACTCTGCGGGTAAAACTTCTATTTTTCTTCGTTTTGGCTTCGTTTCAGCTCGTTTAAGCTCTAATTCGCTCCTACTTTTATACCTACAAGATAGACATGAAAATAACCTTTCTTTAATTTGTAATTTTATTCAAAAACATTTGATAAATATAGATGAAATTAAGCATATAAATTCATACCATAATGTGCCAAATCAAGAATTTTCTTCCTTGCTCAATTTGGCAACAAATTGCATCGTTTTTGCTTCATTTTGCTAAAACTCCAATACTTGTACCTAAAATAAAAAAAACATTTAAAATCCTTCCATTAAAGTACAATATCATAAAAAATGTGCATAAATTGTACACTGAAAATAGGTAATTTTAAGGTGGATCATCTACTGTAGTGTCTAGTCTAGATGACAGAGCTCACGCTACTCATCTACGTGTTTGTACAGTCGACATACCATCCGACCCTAGGCTATCGACACTAGAGAAGGTGTGGTGACCCAAGATTGGTGGGCTAGTAACTACCGGTCGGAGCGAGAGCAGGATTTTTTAGGAGGGTTTCAAGTCTGAGGAGGTCATTATTACCTCGAAAGAGAAGATTCAGCCACCACCAGTGGATCTCAAGACCATTAAAGGAAGTTAAATTGAAGCAATATTAGACAATTTGAGGACATATCTCAAGCATTTTTCTCACAAAAGAAAGGATAATTTTGATGATGATTGTTGACCTCACTTTTGGTTGAGGTTTAGTTTTTCCTCTTTAGTAGCCTGAGGTCTAGCCATAGGACTTTCCTATTGACTATTCTTAGAAAAATAAAAAATGAGCCCTCACCATTAGAAATTCTACACCCCTCTTTACTCAACTTGAAGTTTCACATATTGGTCCTAACCTCTAGCACTTAGTAGGTGGGGTCATTATGAACTCAAGATGGAGTCTACCTCTTAGGACTGCTGGACCTTATAGTTGACCCTGGGTGTTGGTCTAGGGCTTAAGGTACATATTTGCACTCACAATCACTCATAATCCTAAACTTAAACTTCTAGGCTTTGGTCCCTTGATACTTTTGGGAGACTCATGTAGGTGGACCTCTAAACCCACTAGCCCTAGGCTAGGGTTTAGCTAAGACCACTACATAGAGGACCCAAAATGGGGTTTCCATTGGTTAATGGCCTATTTATGGTTGTTGGCACTCCAACTCTACCAAGATACCTAACCTAGCCTTTTGCCCCTAAACGTCCTCAAATTACCAAAATACCCCTTCTTAGCCCAAAATTCCAAAAATTCTAAATCCCAAAAACTCCCAAAACCTCCCAAATATTCCCAATTTCATTTTCCTCGACTACCAGATGACCCAATTTGGCCAATTTGACCATCTTTAACCAAAACCCCCAAATTGCCTTTTAAAGACCCATTTTTTTCCCAAATCTACCTCAAATGCTGATCAATTTGATCCCAATCTCCCTAAATTTCAATCCCAAACTCAAATTCACCCTCAATGTGATAAAAATAAACCAAACCCAAGCTTAATTGGTCCATGATTTGAGCCTAATTTTGATTGAGATCAAAACCTCAATTTTGGGCACATTACCTAATCTTACCAAATTGAACCCATAGCCCACTCAATTGGCCACAATTTGTGTTGAATAAACCTTCATAATAATCCAATACATCAAAATTGACCTTCAATTGGCCTTGGTGAGGCCTCAATTTCCTTTGATTTCAACTAAAGTACAAAAGGCCCCAAATTTACCCCAAATTGGCCATGTCTCAAAATCTCACCAAATTGAGGGCCTTAACCCCAAAATTTCCACTCTATCTCTTCATGAAAAATCTTCACAACATATTCCTTGATCATCTGGGTGATTAAATTTGGACTTAGGCTAAGGCTAGCTCAACTTAAACCCATGTCTAACCCAACATGCCCAAATTGACCAAATTTTAAAAATCCCTCAAATTGACCTACCAATCGAACTCAAAATCATTTCAAACCTTCACCAAAAATCTTCATAACAATCATCTAAACAATGTTGATTAATGAATTAGGCCAATTTACATGGCTAGCCTAGCCCAAACCCAAGCTTTTATCACTTGAACCCACATTGAACCCATGCACTAAAGATGGCCTAACTACCCCAAAGTCACCAAATTAATTGACTCCACAGCCATTAGTTGGACCCTAGTGGTCAGCCTAAAGCTCTTAAAACTACCTAAACTAATTCATGGACCAAAGGTCCCCTAAATTAAGGGATTGCATTCCATATTTGCTTAAGCTTAGGATATTTTTGCCAAAACAAAGCCTAAACACATTAAATTGTTGTGACATATTCCCCTGGGTTCCCTGAGCTCCTAGCCACCTCCCCCTGGCTGGACGGACGGCCTATTGGCCAGAAAATGGCCAAACCAAGAAACACCCCCATGGGATTAAACAAAATTCAAACCTAGAGGCCACCTCATCCAAATTAAATCTTGGAGCCTCTCTGCCCTCCACCTAGGCAGCACATTTCAACCCTTAATTGGCCATGACAGCCACCCCAAGCCATTTTTTTATCAAAGCTTCCCTCCACACCATGGTTGTAGAGCTAAAATTTCCTTTGAGAGACTTCCCCAAATTGATCCCAAAGCCTCTTTGAGACCTCAGTGCAATCCAACCACCACATTGCTCTTAATCCCCTTGCCAGAGCCCAATTTTGAACTTGAATCTCTGTCTAAAACCAAGATGGAGCTCATTACACTCCTACACTCCACAAAAACAAATTAAACTCTCCCACACCTTCACCATAGTGGAGAAGGAAAAGCCCCATCAAACGCCCCTTCCACAGAGCCTCTAGCATAGCTCTAGACCAACACCTGAAATCGAGCTTGGTCGAATTCTTACCTAGGCTTTGCACCACAGCCAGAGACTTAATCCCTAGCCACCTTGGACCCCAATGAATGTGCCGAGCATCTCTAATCAAAGCTTCCCTTCTTAGAGCCAAGGTATTGAACTTCTCCTCCTCCTGAGCCTATTTTGATTCTCCATTTGATTAGGCTTAATTTAATTGCATGGTTATCGTATGGATTTGTTCATCTCACTTAGATGAGTCCATAGGATCAAACGCAAAGTGATTTGGTTAAGTCTAGGCTGAGATCTTAGGGTTTTAGTGTAAACGGTCATGGGATCACTCTATTGGGGACGATGACGGGGAGTCGTTTGATAGCGCGTGTATCGGATGGACAGAGGAGATCGAGTCAGACAGCTCTTCCTTATAAGAAACCGCGGGCCGAGTCAGCGGCTACGTGGATGGCAGTGTCCAACCAGAGTGCGCCACGCGTGCCTTCAAATCTGCCTTGGATCCAATCAGCGCCGCACGTTTAAATAGATAAATAGGGAATTTAAAAAATCAAAAAATAATCCCTAAATTTAAAAATTCATATACTGGTGTAGAAAAATCATAAAAATAAAATAAAAATACCCTCTTACTTAGTGAATAGAGGAGAATAATGTGAAAATAATTTTAAGTCAATCTGATGCATATTTTATTTTTAATTAATTAAACACTGATTTGAATGTTTTAATTCTCCATGCATATAGGCATATCACCATGGACTAAAATTTTAGTATGTTGTTGCCTCTATCTTAGGGGATATCCTCTAATTTTTTCAAAGTCAGACAAGGTCCCTAAACAAAGATCTATATTTTTCAAGTTTATGTCTATTATTTGCATAAATTAATTATGATAATTAGCATGTTGATTAGAAAATTCCAAGAAAATTTTGGAAGGTTCACCATGACTAGAGAATCCTTTGGAAATAATTTCATGAAACCCTAAAACACAAAAAAAATTAATTTTGGGTAACATAAACATCTAAATGACTTAATTTTTTATCTCCACTATTGTTTAGGATCCACAGAACTCACCATAAAAAATTTCAAAGTATTTTGAGTTCATTTGGTAACTTAAGTTGATTTTTCAAGTTAAATATCTTTTTTGGCACTTAAATGATTTTTTGAAAATCAAAATATAACTCAAAAATTTACAAAAACTTGTTTTTTGAGTTCTCTATGATCAAGGGTATCTTCTAGAAATAAAATGGTATTTAAAATAAAAACTTGATTTTTAGCATATTTTTAAATATTTAAATAATTAAAATCCATAAAAATCACAAAAACAATAAAATTCATGGAAATGTTCTAAATTGCTTCCTAAGAACTTAGGAATAATTGAGATATTTTTCTTGATTTTCTAAATAAAGATATTAAATTTTGAAGTTTAAAATAATTTTTAAGGGCTAAAAATAGATTTTTACTAAAATAATTCCAATAATTCAAACAAAAATCATGAAAATGTGAAATTTGTTTCTTTATGTCCCTTGACATTAGAGAGATTTAATAAAAATATAAAAATTAATTTTCCACATTTAAATTATTTTATAATTAATAAACACTCTAGAACTTAAAATAACTCTTGAAATTCAAATAAAATTAAAAAAACCATGAAATTTGGTCCAAAGGCTTCTCTGGTCTAAGCCTACCTCCTATCAAAATTTCAAGAGATTAGGATTTACCTTGGTCAAGTTAGAAATTTTCTTTGAAAAATCTTATTTTTGCATTAAAAAAAATTATATAGATAAATTAAATTTTGAAAAAAATCACACTTTCTCCTATGATGTCTCAATTGACCCATGAGTGATGTAGGATAAAAATTCCAAAGTCATTTAGATTAAATTTGATGAATTATGCCGTGATAGAGCCTTAGAGGCAAATGTGTAATTTTGGAAATTTAGCCTTAATTAACATTTAGGCCTAATTTCAGAAAGGGAAATGGGAAATCTTTGATTCTAATTAACATATTTGGATGTTTTAAACACAAAGGGTTAACTGGTAGAAACCAACCTCACTTGTCCTAATTAATAAGGATAAATTTGCAATTTTCTTAAATTACATAAATTTGGGAGTCTAGCCGATTAAATGATCCTAGATTTAGGGGTATAATTTTGGGTGTAATAACTCACTAATTTAATACTCCTATTTGATGAACAAAAAAAACAAAAAAAACATGAATCATCACCATCACTTATAAGTCAATTTCATTTGCAATGACTAAGACACTCAAAAATCTTAAGGGCTCAATAGTGACTTAGGCTAAATCAAGTTTCATTTAAATAAGGATTAGAAAATTAAACATCATTGAAATTTAAAACATCTTTCAAACACTACAAGCCCAAGTCAAAATTTGGTTGTCTCTTAAACTTGTCTCTTTAAGGGTCTTCACCTACATAATTCTTAAATCAAATTACGAATGATAATTACCCTATTCTTACGGATAATTGAAACATCAATGCTCACTGAGCACTAAGGGTATTTACAGGATGAAATATTAAGCAACATAATAAGTTTAAAAGAGCTCGGGATTTTCCACCAGGCAGCGTGAGAGTAGCACGGACCTGCTTCTTTCTTTAGATCTGTTGGATACCTCGGAGATCTACTAAATTTAATATGTTTTGTTTAAATATCATCTTTAATCAAATTAACAAGGACCCACCAAGATATGACCTAGGGCTAGGTAGGTCGTCAAAATTTTACTTTCCTGTTTCATATAAATTGCCTTAACATGCCTGTTGACCTCACTTTTAGGTGAGGGTTTTGGGTCTTTCCTTTAGTGACTAGAATCTAGCCTTAAGACTTTCCTGATGACTATCTTAGCATCTTAGAAATGGAACCCACCTTCTTCTTAGACATTTCAACCAAATCTTTGTTTCTTATGTTAGTTCTATATATGATCAATAATTTTTTAATACAAAGATTAAAGATTACATAAGGGAACCCAGATGAAAATTCTTATAAGACCTTTGGACCATAGGAAAGCCTTGCACTGTTCTACACCTCTTTGGACTCCAATACATTACATCATCATTCATAATCCCCATGATCATCATAAACATTGCATTTTCATATCACAATGTTGCAGTCATTACACCCATAGAGATGACCAAAATTATTTGAACCTAATTTACCCTAAAATACTCCATTTGAATATTCTGATTCTACAAAATTCCCCAAAACTGCAACTGAATCACACAACCCACTTCAAACTATTTGATATTACCATTTAGACCATTTGAAACCCAAAAATTACAAAAATACCCAATTTTTCCAAAAATTACCAAAATACCCTCGACCCATAAAATACACAGTTTCCCAAAACTTCCTAGAATCACCAATAAATCCTAAAAATCACACCAAATCATTCTTTATGTCTTCTTGACAATTTTGACTGTAATAATGTCATACTTCCGGATAACTTTTTGACACTTCGACACCAAAATAATGAATATTTAAAAATGCTACAGGGATCATCAAACCTTCCACATTGATCGAAAATGACCCTGAACACCGTCGTTTGACTCCAAATTTCTTCTTGAACTACTTCGAACCTATAAATCAACATTTTGACCACTTTGACCAAATGCGGCCAAAATTACCAAAATATTACTCATGAACCAAAATTTTCAAATTCTTCAAAATCATCTCAAACACTCCTAAAATCAATTCTTGACTACCATTGGGTCTAATTTGACCAAATTCACTCACTTTGACCAAAATCTCCAAATTGAGCTCCATGACTAATCAAATATATTAATTTCACATTCAAATGTTTAGATCCAATTTCAAATGAATTCAAATCAATTTAATTGGCCCGTGATCAATTTCCAAAACGGTCGATCGCAAACCAAAAATTTGACGAAAATAAAATTTGACGCATTTTTTTGACTCGATCACAGAAAGAATAGTTATAACGACCCCAGATGACGAAATGGACCACGCAAGTGTGTCCGGAACATTGATTTCACCTAAGGAGGACGTTCATTTCACCGCGATGACGCGTTCGACGAAAAAATTCCACGGAGAGATTTAAATAATAATATTATTATTATTATTATTTAATAAAAAATTTTGAAATAAATCCTCACGCATGCAACATTAACATATATATATATATATATATATAT
>JXCR01141636.1:2955-67863 GCA_002079205.1 Phalaenopsis hybrid cultivar
TCCCTCCCGACTCACCTTCCAATGTTTTATCTTTTCTTCTCCGAGGCGCTCCCCCTTCCTATTTAGAATCGCTTGTTGGATTTTCTCTTCCTGGTCAGCTGGTAGTTGGTGATCTGTGTCTCGAGGGAGAAGAAGGGTGATGAGGAGTAGGGCGTGGGTTTCTTGTTTGGCTGTGTTTTGTCTGCTGGCTTTGACAACTGGAGCAAGAGAATTCGAGAGGAGCAGGAGAACAGAGAGGATCTCAGGTAGGGTTTCTGGTTTTTATTTGTGCGTTGATTTTTTGGATTACTCTGTTTTGTGTTTGGTTTGATTGATTTTATTCTCTTTTTTTCTGTGGATCTAGATTAATTTAGTTTGAATTTAGCTGGGATTTGCTTTTTGATGACCGCCGAAGCAGTAGCTTATGCCTTTCCCTGTGATTATGTGAAGGATGGAGTTTATCTCATTGTTGTATGGAAATGCTTGTTGAGCGGGGATGACGATTGAGTGTCCATGTTTACCTGCTAGGGAACTGTTTAAAATGAAAATTACAGAATTTTTTAGATTCGGTTGATGTCTTCACTTTTTTATGTGACGATTGTTTTATGATGGAAGATTGATTGAGGTCAGGGGTTGCTTTGGGTGAATGCTACTGTATTTCACCAAAATTTGTTGTCCATAAACATGGAATTGCAATTTGTGGTTCTGCCAGCACTTGGCTTCTCAGAAGGTTGCAAATGTGCGGGTTTCATGCTTTTATTATGGCTGTATGTTAGGATAAACTTTCTCTTATATTTGTGTTTTTGTATTTATTTTTAATTGAGTCTAGCACAATTCCTTGTTATTGTTATTACCCGGTAGCTCTCTACATTAAATTATATGATGAATATTTTGTTTTCTTAAAATTGCACAATTGACCTTGCATCACTGCACAGTGAACCACTAAAACTTCAAATGTCTAGAAATGTAATCTTGAGATTGATTGGAAGAGTGGACTGTCCACTGTGTTTTAACATTTTGATTCAACTTGCTAGATATATTGCAACTTCTATACACATTTTCACAACTTTCTCTTAATTAAAAGAATTGTGAGCATTAACGGAGCACCGTCATATACTTTTTTTTTTTGGTTAGAGGATAGTGGTGGGATCCATTTACTATTTTTAAAATTTTTGAAATAAGAATCAAAACTAATTTTTTAGGTGGACTAATCACAATTTTGCACAGGAGCTGAGGGAATTTTGCTGATTTAATTTTCCTTATCCATACTTACGTATTATTTGTTACATTTCGATTAGGTGGGTATATATGATATTTGGGACATAACTAGCATAATACCTTATTTTCAAAATCTATGCAATATTTTGATCATGTTTAGATTGCTCCAGAAGAATGTTAGACATTTTAGAATATTTTTTCGAGGTTAATCGAGGTGTAGAATGTTGAGGGCTAACTTAATTAGATGATATGTACATTTCATTGTTGTTGGTGATGTATAAAAACAAAATAAAAATGACAATATTATTCATAAGCGAATTGACAGTACCAAACTAATTTGATAATATCTCATTTTTGATTTATTAATTGAGGATGTTCATCACACGAATTGGATGATGCTTGTTACCTTATTAGTTGATTGATGAAAATTTTTGGGATAAAACATTAAGCTAGGAGGGTTGTTCTATTCTCAGGAATTTTTTTTTTTTTGAGAAAGGAATATGATGACCTTTTTATTTATATGATTTTGAAATATTTTTTTATGAGTATTCTAACTAATTTGTTGAATTTTATTAGGTAGATTATATTAGAATTTTTGATGACGCCAACTGTATTGTTTAATAGAATTGCCTAAATTGTCTCGAATCGGCTCAATGCTTAAAATTAACTGGTGTGAAATGTGGTCAGACGATATTAACATATAACTATCCACATTTTGAAAACTTTCAATTCATATAAAAGAGTCACTAATCCACAAAGTACAATGAAATTTANTAATTTTATTAGGTTGATTATATTAGAATTTTTGTTGACGTCAATTGTGTTGTTTAACAGAATTGCCTAAATTGTCACGACTCGGCCCAGTGCTTAATATTAACTGGTGTGAAATGTGGTCAGAAGATATTAACATCTAACTATTCACATTTTGAAAACTTTCAATTCATATAAAAGAGTCACTAATCCACAAAGTACAATGAAAATTAAATCATCCAATAACTACCTCCATCACAGATAACATCTCAATTCAGTACTAAACAGTAAATCAACTTCTGAAAGAAATAGTAAAGAGAGACTATCAGTATAAAAAATAATTCCTAGCAGCAATGGTCTTCCTCCTGTAAACCAAATCTCTTCACCAAATATATCAATATAAAACATTCTTTTTCCTGAAAGAGAACATTAATTGCAATCATATGTATAACATAGTGAGTAATTATAATCTAATATGCATTAAATTCTTATGGTATGCTATGCACAAATGACCAAAAAAAATGCATTGTATTTTATTACCATTTTAACTTTATCCCTTCTCATTCCACTTTAAGTCTTTACCATTTTTAAAATTTTAATAGCCATCATAGTATAAGTGTCATACTTGAAGGTATCTTCAAAATGTGCCTGAAGAAACCCTCAAGAAAGGTGTGCAAAAATACCTTCAAAATTATACCCAAAGATGCCCTTAAATTATACCCGAAGGTAAACCTTTACAATTTTCTTTAGCATGCACGGGTACATTGCATCCACTGCCAGACCATTCAGGGGTAATCCTGTATGATTTAAATATTCACTTATCATTTCCTTTCCTTTATATTATCTTCTTTTAAAGATACTAAACATTTACTCTCCTTTTTCCGTTCATTTCCTTTAATTCTTAAGCTACAACATACATAAAATAATTGCCTAAAACATTAAAGAAATTTTTTATTTAATAAACTTTAAATTTAATTCATATAAGAAAATAATCACTTACCTTGCTTTCAAGAGATTTTAGAAATACTTTTTTACCAACTTCTTCGTACAACTACCTATATTAAATTAATGTGATTTCATTTGATAAGAATCCTATTCTTAAAAGAAATACTTAATATATTTAATGAAATACAATTAAACAACACATAAGTAACTATACAGTTTCCTACCTTAAAAGTTTGATTTGCTTCTTGCACAGTACAACTTTAATTGATTCAGCCTTAAACCTTCTATTATTTAATATATAATTAATTTAAATGGGTCATTAAATTTTATTAAGTAAACCAGTAATTTCAATTTAAACAAATTTACATCATTAAATAATAAATAACCAGAAGATTGGTTCTTATCGTACACACCTAAAGCCCAATTTCACGCACAAGCCAACACCCTTTTCCTTTGCATCAAAATCTTCCACTTACAAAGTTTGATTCAAGTGACTTTATATTAACACATTAATTAATTAAATTCACACTCACACATTATAACACATAACAATATAAATAAACAAATTTATTAAAAATCCCAATAATATCTTATAAATTTTTGCGCTTCCCTCATGCACGCGAGCTCACCAGCAGAGAGCTTTCCCTTCTTCTGCTACGCGAGCAGAACCCTTCTTCGACTTCTCCTTCTTATTCTTCCTCATGTGGCTCGAAAGCCCTAACAGCGTGCACGACACTACGAGTTCTCCACTTTCCTTCTTCTTTCGTCGCAGTTCATCCCAATAGAGCACACAAATCTTATTTCTCTTCTTTCCTTCCACCTCGATTCAATTAAGAGCCGCTCGACTGCGTCTTCTTCCTCGTCATCAACTTTGTCTTACACCTCATGCGAGCACAGTAGCAACACAAGAAACTGATCCTTTTTCTTCCTCTATGTCGTTGCTCAAGTAAGAAACACAATTTCAATCGTGTTTGGTAAGTATCCCACAGCGAAGAAAATCACGCAAACCTTCCTCCTCCTTTGGCTTCCTCCTTATCTTCTTCTCTCACAGGCACGCGAGAACTTTCCTTCTCCTTTTTACCTTTGATTTCTTCTTCTCCTTCGCCATTGCAATTTCCTTTCTTGCACTCTAATTTCTTCGTTCGAAATGGGATACACGACTCTTAAGTCGAAACCAAAGAGATTAAGGGATGCGTATACCTAATCTATTTATTCTTATTTATCTTATTATTATTTGTTTATTTATGATTATTATTATTATTATTATTATACATTTTACTTGCTATTATTACAAACTCTTCTCCTTAAAAAAATTTCGTCCTTAAAAATTGAAAAGATTCAATAGGACAACAATCATACCTCAATTGAAAATTGTGGATATGTTTCTTGCATCCCAGAAACCTCTTCCCAAGTAGCATAGGGCGTGAGCGGATCGTTGGCTTGGGTTCACGAAGAACTTTTGCCAAACAAAGGAACGAAGGGCGTGCGCGGATTGTTGGCTTGGGGTCACGAAGAACTTTTGCCAAACAAAGGAAGAAATATAGAGGTTGAAAATAAGACAAGATTTTTATTGAATATGAAAACTTACAAAGATTTTAGAGGAAGAAGTAGACTATCGGATTATCTCCGGTGTGTCTGCAACTTCTGAAAACACACACATAAATAGGCTGGGAGAAACCAGAAACCAGCCCACAATAAAAGAAAATCGGGGGTGGTAAACCAGAAACCAGTCCACCGTTTTTAAAAGTAGACAGAAAACTATGGGCGGTAAACCGGAAATCGGCCCATGGTTTTAACACAAACCAGGGATCAAAACTAGTGGTCCCTTTACACGTAATACAGAATAATACATAGTGGACACGTGATACAGGCTTAGTGGGTTATGTGCCCACCATATGCTCCACGTTACACAACATCATTCAGACTTTTGTCTGATATATCGACAAATATTTTAATAAAATTATTTATTTGTTGTGCCATGCGGTGGCAATATGGCACTGTATGTTCCCATGCGTTGTCTTTGGTACTCATAGCTCTACAGTATCTTGTCTTATTTGCATATATACTGGCTAAAATACGTAGCACTTTTGCAACCTTCTGAGCTTGTTCCTTCTCCATTTGCTTCGCAGCTCCTCGAAGCCTGGCGTGCGCGTGGAAGAACGTTTCCCATAGTACTTGCCAGTGCAAGTCATTTGCTTCCTTAGGTTGTGATATGTCTGGTCCAAGTGCTTTGAACCACTTCAATCCTCCCAGGTAGCTACATGTCCGAATGTTGTTGTTGTAGATTGTCCTCGGTTGTCTCCAATTTTTGAGTATTCTTCTGTGTTCTTCTTAGTCTTTCCTCGACTACTACTAGCGTCCATTCTGTTATTCTTGAAAAGAGAAAATTAATAGAAATTTCATCTTCTTCCGATCCTGCACATAAAATAAAAGTTTGTCGAGAGAGGGAGTCAGCCAACGTGTTATCTTTCCCGTCAATATGTTCAAAGTTGACGGTGATTCTAAGCCCGCTGATGAAGTCCGTGAATGCAAGCCAACGAACACGCGATGGTTTATTTTGGGCCATTTTGTGATAGAACGAGATTATCTCTTAACAAGCCGTCCTTAGCGTGATTTCTTCTTTATCCAAATATTGGATTTTCAATGAATTTAGTGTCTCCATTCAGGCGAAAATTTCTATGTCTATGGTGGATTTGATCGTTGCAAATTTTCCACCAGAGTAGGCGCAAATCTTCTCTGTACTTCTTGAATCAGCCTTATTCTTTTTCCACTTACATACGCCTCCCCATCCTTCCATACAACCATATGTTTCGAGGTTAATATAGGCTTTCTCTGGAGGAATCTCTAAGTTTGGTAAATTATGTACCAGAATTTTGATTTTTCTAACAATTTCCCAATCATGAGGTTTCATTCCCTTGTCTCCATGGGGGGCTGTCTTCTGATATAAAGGACCAAGCAATATACCAAGGTTAGGAATATAAGAACGAGCGTAATTAAGAATACCTAACCATGATCGAAGTTCTTGCTTTTCCTTGAGTTTTTCTTCAGGGAAATCTGCTATCTTTTTCATGATGTGCGGTTGTAATTTGATCTTCGAGTTTCCGATTACAGCTCCAAGGAACTCTATTTGTTGTACACCTATTTTCAACTTTGTTGGTGAAAGTACCAACCCTTCTTTCTCAACAATTTCAAGAAATTTCTCCAAGTGTTCTTTATGCTCGTATTCACTGTTACTAAAGATTAATACATCATCTATGTAAACAGCTGTAAATTTTGAATATTTATCAAAACAATTGCCCATCTTTCTCTGAAAGATGGCTAGATCATTTTTCAATCTGAATGACATTACCAATCATTCATAAAGACCTGTTGGGACTACAAATGCAGTCCATTCAACTGATTCTGGGTGCATCACAACTTGATGAAAGCCGCTTTTTAGGTCATGTTTTAAATATATCCTGCTATTTTCAATTTTCTTTAGCAGTGTATTTATACCTGGTAAGGAATATTGATTCTTGTGAGTATTGTCATTGAGAGAGCGGTAGTTGAACACCATTCTTTCCTTTCCTTTAATTTCCTTTCCAGTGAGAGGATCAATAGAAGTGCCCGAATTAACCATCATCGCCATAGTCCAATGGCGACTTCTGCTTGGCCTGATGACCTTCAAGGCTAACAAGCTTTCAACATACCGTTTGAACTGTTCTTGCATTAGCAGTGTAACATGTTTGAGGGGCTTATCCTGTATTGTTAAATCAAGATTAATAACATCTATTTTACAGAGTACTTGATTTTTGCTCCAGTGCTTCATAGGATCTTTCCCAATAAAGCCTTGCTCTTGTAGTCGATGTAGAAGAGGCTTGAATTTTTTTAGGAACGGGCTTTCCTGGACTTTATCAGAGTATGCCCATTCTGGTTGTAGTTCGACTTAGAATCTCTCTTGAATGGAATCTCTCTGTTGTATCCGCTCACACCCATGCTTTCATAAAATCTTTACGAATGGAATCTCTCTGTTCTACAGCTTTTTCACATTAAAATCTACTTTGTCCTCAACATAAATCAAATCTGGCTGAATATAAACAAAGTTTACTATCATCCTACTGACTTCATCTGTAATCTACTTTCTCAGTGAAGAAATGTGGAAAATACTATGTACTCCCTACATATGAGCTGATAAGACTAATCTGTATACCACTTTCTCAATTTTCTCCACAATCTTAAATGGACTGACAAACCTGTGGCTCAATTTTACCGCCTTCCCAAAATTTTGCACACCCTTTAATGTATTGACATTTTTGAAAACAAACTCCAACTTCAAACTCAACAGGTTTGTGCTTAACATCGTAGTATTTTTACTGTCTACCCTGCATTGCCTTCAGTCTGCCTCTGATTAATCTAATCTTCTCAGTCGCATCATTAACTAAATTAGCACCAATGAACTTTCTTTCACCTGTTTTAGCCCAAGATAGTGGTTTCCTTCACTTCCTTCCATACAAGGCTTCATATGGAATCATCCCAATACCAGTATAGTAACTGTTATTATAGTCAAGCTCAATTAAAAGTACATGTGATTCCTAACCTCCACCAAAGTCATGAACACATAACTTTAATAGATCTTCCAATATCTGAATAGTCCTCTCTAACTGATAATTTGTTTAAGGGTAAAACATTGTAATCAAAGTCAATTGTGTGTCTAAAGTTTCCTAAACCTTCTTTCACAATCTGGAAGTAAACCCGTCATCTCTGTCGGAGACAATAGACCTCGACACTCCATGCAACCTTACAATTTGATCCACATATAATTTGGCTAGCTTCTTAACTGGATTTGTTTATCTAATAGGTAAGAAATGGGCAATTTGGTCATTATATCGACCATTACCCATATAGCATTCCGACCTTGACGTGATTTAGGCAAGCCAATTACAAAATCCATTGCAATCTTTTCCCATTTCCACTCTAGAATCTGTAAAGCCTACAACTGACCTCTAGGGCGTTGATGTTCGACCTTCACTAGGGGACATGAATGACACTTAACCACAAATTCTGTGACAATCCTCTTCAATCCTAGCCACCAAAATGCTTCTTTGAGATTCTGATACATTTTATTGCTCTCTAGGTGAATAATGTAACCAGATAAATGTGCTTCCTCCAGAATTTCCTTCCTCAGGTCATTAACATCTGGGACATAAACCTTGCCTTTATACCTCAATATAAACCATCCTGATGTAGCTCATATTTCTCTAAATTTCTTGTCTGAACCTACTCCAAAACATTTTGAATACTACTATCTCTGGCCAAAGAATCTCCAATTCTGCTCATTAAAGTTGGTTGCACCGTTATCTAATATAACCAAGCAATACTTTCATCATCATAATCAGCTATTGTCAACTTAAACTTTTCTAGATTTTTAATTAACTGCTCCTGTTGCGTAAATAAATAGCTCAAGTTACCTGAAATTTTCCTACTCAGCGCATCTGCCACAACTTTCATCTTCCCGGATGATACTGAATATCTAAATCGTAATCTTTAATAAATTTTAGTAATCTCCTATGCATTAGGTTCAACTCTTTCTGAGTGAAAATATATTTTAAATTATGGTGGTTAGTAAAAACTTCGCATCTAACTCCGTACAGATAATGCCTCTATATCTTGAGTGCAAATACAACTACAACAAGCTCCAAGTCATGCGTAAGATAACTCTTTTCATGATTTTTCAATTGTCGTGATCCATATGCAATAACCTTACCATGGTGCACAAGTAAACATCCCAAACCCCTCAATGATGCATTGCTAAAAATTTGAGACTCATCTGAACCTGATGGAATGGCCAAAACTAGAGCAGACATCAAACATGTTTTCAGCTTTTGAATGCTTCCTCACAACTATCTGATCACTAAAACCCCACTGTCTTTTGAGTCAATCTTGACAACGACATAGCAATTTGTGAAAACTCCTCAACAAACCTTCTGTAATAACCAACATACCTAGAAAACTCCTAACCTCAACGATGGTAGTAGGACTTGGCTATAATCGTTTTAACCTTTTTTAGATCCACTGATATGCCATCTCTACTGATAATGTGTTTAAGAAAAACCACACTTTAAGCAAAAATTCACATTTATAAAATTTGGTATAAAGTTTATGCTCCTTCAAAACTTATAGCACGTCATGCAAATGACCTAAATGACTGACTTCTCTTAGATACACCAGGATATCATCTATAAAGACGATCACAAAAGTATCCAGAAAATGTCTGAAGACCTTGTTTGTCAGGTCCATGAAAACTATTGGAGCATTTGTCAGTCCAAATGAAATCACCACAACTTCATAGTGCCCATATCTGGTCCGGAAAGCGGTCTTTGCTATGTCTTCTTCTCTAAACCTCAGCTAGTGATAGCCTGACCTTAAATGAAAATTTAAAAATACAGAAGCCACTTCCAATGTATCAAACAAATCGTTAATCATCAACAATGGATATTTATTTTTAAGTGTGAGCTTATTCAACTCCATGTAGTCAATAAACATCCTGAAGCTCCCATTCTTCTTTACAAATAGTATCGGAGCTGCCCAAGGTGAGGTGTTAGGCCTGATAAACCCTTATCAAGTAACTCCTGCAGCCAACACTTCAGCTCTTGTAACTCCTTAATTGTCATTTTATAAGATGCCTTAAAACAGACTAAGAACCTGGTAAGAGCTTAGTACTGAAATCAATCTCTCACATTGGTGGTAGCCCTGATAAATCATGAAGGGATACTTCTGGATATTCTCTTGCCACCAGAATATCACGCAAAGATTGCACTTTCCTAGAAGTATTTGTTACATGAGCAATAAAACCCCGACTTTCACGATTCAACAATTTAAACGCTTTCATGCAGGTGATTATCATAGATGTCAGCCCTCTGTCACTAAAAAAATTAAATTCTACCTCTCTACATACTTTTATTTTGACAGTCTTCTTATTGCAATCAATAGTGACAAAGTTTTTAGACATTCAATCCTTGCCTAAAATCACATCGAATTCCACTAAAAGCCACACAATAAGTTGGGCATTAAAACTCTTTTCATCAATCATAAGTTCCACCTCACATGATTTATTAACTTCTATAAAATCACCATTCGACAATTTAATTGATAGTATCACATGTATAGAAAGGATATTAAATTGCATCACTTTAGCCAGTTCATCAGCTATAAATGAGCGTGATGTTCCCGAATCAAATAATACTCCTATCAGTCAACTCTGAAGATATATGATACCTCATTAAAATCATTTCATTAAACATTTAGAGTCGGTTTATTAATATATTTAAATTTTTGTTTTATGTATGACATGACATGAATCTTATGATGCTAAATGTATACTGATTAAAATTGTTAAGAGAGACATACTTTTGATAACGTTAATGGAGTTCTTAGCTTTCAATTGTGATAATGCATATACTCTGGGCTGAACATTCTGTTAAGTTTGATTTGCATTTGACACTGATCTTGATGGTTTAACTGTCCTCGACCTACCAAAACTCCTCTGAGGTGGTGCATCACTGCTCCTGGAATCTGTTGGTGCCCTTTGAACCAATTTGATGCAATTATTTGCCATATGTTCTGACTGGTGGCACCAAAAGCAAATATTCGATCCAGATAGACACTCACCCTCGTGCCAACCTGATAAACTTGTCATGCATCCATCTCCGGACGGACAGTAGTACGAATCAGTCTTTAAAGGTGCTCAAGAACGCGCCCCACTGAGTCATATGATTGGCTCTACCTCCAAATTTCTCTTGCAATTGACCACCCCACCATCTCTCAGCTTCTCCTTGTAATGCAAAAGTGATTAGTGTAACCGTTATCTCTAGAGGACAAGACAATCCATTTAGAATCTTCTCAACTCTCAACAGTCATTCATCATCTATCAGACCTCCTCCTCCAAAAAAGAGAGGTGTTCTCATATCTCGAAATAATTTCAGTTACTTATCCATCTAACATCCTCGATTGGACTTGGCCTTTGTTTGAGAGTTATTAATCAACTGCTGTACTGCTGTCATCATTTTGTAAATGCATCAGTATTCACATTAATCTACAGGGGTGTATCAAGTTCTACAATATCATTTTTAGCTTCGTCTCCCTATTTTTCACATTTCTCAAATAAGATAAAAGAGATTAGATTATAATTAGATACAATTTAATTCTTTGTCATTATTACTTATGAGTTAGAATAATCACCCTCATGCTTTTAGATCATGATCACACCTAATTGCTCTCATACCATTTTTGTCACATACACAACCCGGTGCTTTGAATTAAATAAGACGGGAACTATTGTCAGACGTTATTGACATTTAACTATCTACTTTTTGAAAACTTTCAATATATATTAAAAAATCACTAATCCACAAAGTGCAATAAAATTTAACAACAACCATCAAAGATAACATATCAATCCAGTACTGAACAGTAAATCAACATTTGAAACAAACAGTAAATAGAAACTATCATTATAAAAAAATATACTTAGCAGCATTAATCCTTTTCCTATAAATCAAATCTCTTCTACCAGACATATCAACCTAAAATTTTCTTTCTCCTGAAAGAAAACGTTAATTGCAACCATGAGTGTAACTCGGTGAGTAATTATAGTATAATCTACATTAAATTCATATGTTATGCTATACATGATTGACCAAAAGAAAATACAGTTCATTTCATTAACACGTTCACTTTATCCCTCTTATTCCTTTTAAGTGTTTATCATTTTTAACCATTTTAATAGTCATTATAGAATTACCATCATACCCGATGGTTTCCTCAAAATGTGTTGACGACACCCTCAAAAAATGTGTTCGAAGACAAAAAATTGTACCCGAAAGTACGCCTTTTCTTTTTTTTTTTAACTTGCAGGAGTATATTACATCAATTGTCAGTACCACCCGTGGGTAAATCTTTATGACTTAAACATTTATTTATCATTTTATTTCCTTCAAATTACTTTCTTTTAATGATATTAAAATTTCATTTTCCTTTTTCCCATTCATTTCCTTTAATTCTTAAGCTACAACATGCATAAAATAATTGTCGAAAGTATTAAAGAAATTCTTTATTTAATATACTTTAATATTAATACAAATAAGAAAATAACCACTCAACTTGCTTTTAAAAGATTTCTAAATTACTTTTCATCTACTAACTTTTTTATACAACTACCTATATTAAATGAATTTGATATCATTTAATAAGAATCCTATTCTTAAAAGAAATACTTAATGTATTTAATGATATATAATTAAAATCACACGAGTTATTATACAATTTCTTACATTAAAAGTTTGATTTGCTTCCCGCCTAGTACAACTTTAATTCATTCAGCCTCAAATCTTATACTTTTCAATATCTGATTAATTTAAATGTTTCATTAGCATTTAATAAGTAAACCAGTAATTTCAATTTAAGCAAATTTACATCTTAAAATATTAAATACCTTGAAGTTTTGGTTCTTACCATACGCACCTAAAGCCCAATCACACATTATGACACAACAATATAAATAAATAAATTTATTAAAAATCTCAATTACACCTTATAAAATTTCAAGCTGCCTTAACGCACGCGTGCTCAGCAGCAGGAAGCTTCCCTTCTTCCGCTACGTAAGCACAACACTCCTCTTCCTTTGTGTATATATATGCGTGCGTGCGCGTGTGCCTGTGCATGCGTGCGTGCGCGTGCGCGCGCGCGCGTGTGTGTGTCTGTATGTATATATATATATATATATATANTGTGTATATATATATTATATTTAGCTGCCAATGTTGAATATAAATCATGATTATTGATTTTGAGTACAACTGATGTTATAGTTGACCAAATTTGATCACTTTTTATGAATCTTTGACTATTGAGCCTATTTGATGTAAAAATGGATGGTTTATAGTTCCCATTTCCAATGATTAGTTATCTTCGATGCAGGCATGCGTAAGTGTTTAGGTCTCAATTTCTAAAGTGACTATAATTGAACTCACAATAACATTTATTTGCTTTGTAGGAACTTAAATTGTGAATTTGATTTTTGTGTTTGTTTGTGCTAGATTTGGTTTCATTCTTGCCCACCTTCATATCATTTTGTTATTATTTTAAATAAAAATAATATTCTAACTCATCATTCCATCAATTTGATATTATTTTGTTTTTAGCATAGTAAAAAATTAAAAAGTATAAGTAACTATTTAGCCCTCAAAATTGAAGTTCCTCACATTTGAAAGGGTGTTTTTAAAAAGTTAAGATTTTTTTTTCATCCATTTTTATCCAAACAAATGCTTGTATTGACTTTTGGATGAGAGATTTAAACTTTTGGAAGTGAGACTTCATCAACTCTAACCATTTTCTTTAAAAGAAATTGGCATTATAGGCGTTATTTATATTTAACCTTATGCAAATCAAGACCATTTAAAATATTCTATATATTATTGTATAAATGCTAAANAGCAGCCTCTCTGATGTCGTAAGTCCCCTCAGGTCACGGGTTCGAATTCCTCTGTGTAGGGTGTGGTTATCGAATATTTAACACACTTAGAGATAGTCGGGGCTCATCTAATAGCCTCCGGCCATTCCTTTATATATATATATATATATATATATATATATATGAACTAGAGACAGAGGTGAGTCAAAATTGGGTCGCTCTCTAGTTACCTAATACTCCGTATTTTGACACTTTTAAGTTTTTTTCTCTAGGTCTCTCATGTATTTTTCTGTATTTTCTTCTTTTTGGAACCATTTGCATCTGGTGCTTATTGTGTGGGCAGGGTGTCATGTTTGGGCTCTCCTACACAATCTATCTGTATCATACTTTCTGTTTAATACATTAGTCATTGGGCTTTCTCAAAAAAAAAATAATAATAATAAAAATACACACACACACACACACACACGCTGTTATTACATAAATACTATGTTTCAGTGCTGGTTGAAATGCCATCTATTTATACAGGGTTATTCGTGATAGCATATATTTCTCTTTTCTGGCTAACCTAATTAGTAACAATTGAACTTCATCTGTAATTTGTGCCTTGTAAGTTTGCTTCTGTTTGCTTGCAGATTTCTGTTGCTGTTTGTGTGCAGGTTGTGACAAATATTTGTATGAGATTCTTGAAGGTTAAGAATAAGATTATAATGAGAGGGAATCCTGTAGAAATGAGGCAAATAATTCATTTTGTTTTCATTCATGGAAAATGTTGAACGTTATATCCTCAGTTTTTTTTTTTTTTTTCCTTGAAAGATTATGATGACTTTTGTGTATATATTTGATTTTGAAATGTTTTTTAATGAGTATTTCTACTAATTTGTTGAATTTTATTAGGTAGATTATATTAGAATTTATTGAAGTTAAATGTGCTGTTTCATAGAATTGCCTAAGTACCATGTTTCAATGCTGGATGAAATGCCATCTATTTATACAGGGCTATTCGTGATAGCATATATATCTCTTTTCTGGCTAAAAGAATTAGTAACAATTGAACTTCATCAGTAATTTGTGCCTCGTAATTTTGGTTTTGTTTGCTTGCAGATTTCTGTTGCTTCTTGTGTGCATGTTGTGGCAAATATTTGCATGAGATTCTTGAAGGTTATGATTATAATGGGAGGGAATCATGAAGAATAAAGAAAATATTCATTTTGTTTNGCTAAACGAATTATTAACAATTGAACTTCATCAGTAATTTGTGCCTCGTAATTTTGGTTATGTTTGCTTGCAGATTTCTGTTGCTGCTTGTGTTCATGTTGTGACAAATATTTGCATGAGATCCTTGAAGGTTATGATTATAATGGGAGGGAATCATGAAGAATAAAGAAAATATTCATTTTGTTTTCACTCATGGAAGATGTTGAACGTATAGTGTCAATCTTCAAACTATGGGAAAAAAAGTATTTTACTTATTCCTCAAGTTGGGTTACTTTTGCTTGCAGATATTGGTTTGTTGATTGTGTGCATACTGTAACATAAATTTGTGTGCGATTCTTGAAGGCTGAACATTATAATGGGAGGGGATTATGGAGAAATGAATCAAATAATTCATTTTGTTTTCATTCTTGGAAAATGTTGAATCTAGAGTATGATGCAACCTAAAATTATGGTTCATACACTTCATTCCTGGAATATATTCCTTGATTTGTGAAGAAGTGTGCCAAAGTGGATTTTTTTTTGGCAAAGTTTATTCATGTTAGCATTTCCTGTCAACGATATGACATAATTATGAATCGCTCAACTTTATATCATTTGAAGGATAGTTAGAGCAGCCACCACNTGAATCTATAGTATGGTGCAACCTAAAATTATGGTTCATACACTTCATTCCTGGAATATATATCTTGATTTGTGAAGTAGTGTGCCAAATTGGATTTTTTTTTTTTTGGCAAAATTTATTCATGTTAGCATTTCCTGTCAATGATCTGATATAATTATGAATCGCTTAACTTTATATCATTTGAAGGATAGTTAGAGCAGCCATCACATTTGGCGGAGAAAATAAAAACTATGACCAACTACATTTTCGACATCTATGTTTTCCGTTTTTTTCTTTTTTGGAGATTCTTTTCAAAAACTATTTTGTGCTTCTCTTTCTCTCTCTCTCTTCCTCTCTTTGCACACATTTATGAATGTATGTTTGTGTGTCTATATATATATATACATATGTATATATATATATATATATATGTATGTATATATATACATATGTATATATATATATATCTACATATGTATATATATACATACATATATATATATATATATATATATATATATATATATATATATANGAAGAGCAGCCTCTCTGAAGTCGTAAGTCCCCTCAGGTCACGAGTTCGAATTCCCCTATGTAGGGTGTGGTTATCGAATATTTAACACACTTAAGGATGGTCGGGGCTCATCTAATAGCCTTCAACCATTCCTTTTTTTTAATATATATATATATATATATATATATGAACTAGAGGCAGAGATAAGTCTAAATTGGGTCGCTCTCTAGCTACCTAATACTCCGTATTTTGACACTTTTAAGTTTTTTTCTCTATGTCTTTCATATATTTTTCTGTATTTTCTCCTTTTTGGAACCATTTGCATGTGGTGCTTATTGTGTGGGCAGGGTGCCATGTTTGGGCCCTACCACACAATCTATCTGTAGCCTACTTTCTGTTTAATACATTAGCCATTGGGCTTTCTCAAAAATATATATATATATATATATAGACACACACACACACACACACACACATTTGCTGTTAGTACATAAATACTATATTTCAGTGCTGGTTGAAATGCCATCTATTTATACAGGGCTATTTGTGATAGCATATATTTCTCTTTTCTGGCTAACCTTATTAGTAACAATTGAACTTCATCATTAATTTGTGCCTTGTAAGTTTGGTTATGTTTGCTTGCAGATTTCTGTTGCTGTTTGTGTGCAGGTTGTGACAAATATTTGTATGAGATTCTTGAAGGTTAAGAATAAGATTATAATGAGAGGGAATCCTGTAGAAATGAGGCAAATAATTCATTTTGTTTTCATTCATGGAAAATGTTGAACGTTATAACCTCGGTTTTTTTTTTTTTTTCCTTGAAAGATTATGATGACTTTTGTGCATTTATTTGATTTTGAAATGTTTTTTTAATGAGTATTTCAACTAATTTTTTGAATTTTATTAGGTAGATTATATTAGAATTTATTGAAGTCAAATGTGCTGTTTCATAGAATTGCCTAAGTACCATGTTTCAATGCTGGTTGAAATGCCATCTATTTATACAGGGCTATTCGTGATAGCATATATATCTCTTTTCTGGCTAAACGAATTATTAGCAATTGAACTTCATCAGTAATTTGTGCCTCGTAATTTTGGTTATGTTTGCTTGCAGATTTCTGTTGCTGCTTGTGTGCATGTCGTGACAAATATTTACATGAGATTCTTGAAGGTTATGATTATAATGGGAGGGAATCATGAAGAATAAAGAAAATATTCATTTTGTTTTCACTCATGGAAGATGTTGAACGTATAGTGTCAATCTTCAAACTATGGGAAAAAAAGTATTTTACTTATTCCTCAAGTTGGGTTACTTTTGCTTGCAGATATTGGTTTGTTGATTGTGTCATACTGTAACATAAATTTGTGTGCGATTCTTGAAGGCTGAACATTATAATGGGAGTGGATTACGGAGAAATGAATCAAATAATTCATTTTGTTTTCATTCTTGGAAAATGTTGAATCTATAGTATGATGCAACCTAAAATTATGGTTCATACACTTCATTCCTGGAACATATACCTTGATTTGTGAAGTAGTGCGCCAAAGTGGATTTTTTTTTTGGCAAAATTTATTCATGTTAGCATTTTTTGTCAACGATATGACATAATTATGAATCGCTCAACTTTATATCATTTGAAGGATAGTTAGAGCAGCCACCACATCTGGCGGAGAAAATAAAAACTATGACCAACTACATTTTTGACATCTATGTTTTCCGTTTTTTTCTTTTTTGGAGATTCTTTTCAAAACTTTTTTATGCTTCTCTCTCTCTCTCTCTCCCTCTCTTTGCACACATTTATAAATGTATGTTTGTGTGTATCATGATTATTGATTTTGAGTACAACTGATGTTTTAGTTGACCAAATTTGATCACTTTTTATGAATCTTTGACTATTGAGCCTATTTGATGTAAAAATGGATGGTTTATAGTTCCCATTTCCAATGATTAGTTATTTTCGACGCCGGCATGCGTAAGTGTTTAGATCTCAATTTCTGAAGTGACTATAATTGAACTCACAATAACTTTTATTTGCTTTGTAGGAACTTAAATTGTGAATTTGATTTTTTGTGTTTGTTTGTGCTAGATTTGGTTTCATTCTTGCCCACCTTCATATCATTTTGTTATTATTTTAAATAAAAATAATATTCTAACTCATCATTCCATCAATTTGATATTATTTTGTTTTTAGCATAGTAAAAAATTAAAAAATATAAGTAACTATTTAGCTCTCAAAATTGAAGTTCCTCACATTTGAAAGGGTGTTTTAAAAAGTTAAGATTTTTTTCATCCTTTTTTGTTCCAAACAAACACTTGTATTGACTTTTGGATGAGAGATTTAAACTTTTGGAAGTGAGACTTCATCAATTCTAACCATTTTCATTAAAAGAAATTGGCATTATAGGTGTTATTTATATTTAACCTTATGCAAATCAAGACCATTTAAAATATTCTATATATTATTGTATAAATGCTAAAAGTTTTCATTTAATTGAAGTACTCTTATACCAGAAAAATTAAGTTGTCTTTATAAAATTTATTTAGTAATTTATTCTACAAGATTATTTGTTATGATGTTGTATTTCGTGTAAGATTTGTCAAATCATGTTGAAATGTTGTGAAAATTTGCTCACCACTCTTGTGGTATAGATTAAGCTTAAACAATCTTAGTTTGTGAATTAGATGTTATATTAGTGAGAAAATAAGCTAAAGTAATATTACGTGAAAAAATTTTCTATATATATATATAACACCACCAATAATGGATGATTGAATATTGATGAGTAGGAAGAATAATAATTAAAATTGCCCATGACTCGAGGAAATGGCATTAATCATCTTTCAGGTTATTGAGGTTTTATAAAGTGAATAAGGTTCATGATTTTTTGGTTCGATGGATCATTTATGAAGCCTTGATTTTTCCATAGATATCCTTGGACACTTTGCATAAACAGGAACACATTATTGGAACTTTAGAAGCCACATGTGTGGAAAACCTTTTGCATGCAATCGAAGTAATATAGCTCCTTGTGTACTTATCTCTGGTGTGATTCTTAAGTGTCATAGCAATTTATAGAAATCACCTCATTACATGAAGTAGCTAATGTATTTTTTATATACAATTATTGATAATATTGTCACAACCTGATGGCATCCAATGAAGTTTATTGTTTGTCGCATGCCATGATAACCAAATAGAAGTTTATAATGTGCCAAATCAACTGTCAGCTTCAAGAACAACCTCTACAGTTATAGAACTCGAAATTACCAAAATATACTACTTGCATAAATTTTCCCTTGGATCGTTTAGATTATGAATAATATGCATTTTAATCTTGCCAAAAAAGTTTATCATTTCCGCTTGAGATTATGCACTTCCTGAAGATTTCAGTAAATGTATATATTCTCAATCAATCAAGTTTACTCCTTTTGAACCTTTGCTTCTCATGACCCAGAAATATCCATAAATTCCCTCAAATTTGAGTTATTATATCCCATAAAAATGTAGTTCAGCGATGTCAAACACAGTGAGATTGATGCGAGGATTGAATTAATCAATACGAGATCACATGCAAAAGATAATGAATGTTATGCCTTAGAATATATCTTAACCCTGAGATGCGTAGAAATGTAGCTAATTTATTTGGTTAATGATGCAGTCCAATAAAAAGGTGCTGATGATACCCAAGAAGATTGGTACGTCGAGGCCCTACTTGAACAAGCAGAAAACAAACTAGCTTCATAGAATTTAATAAAACAAATAACACATCCATAGTCAAAAATAAAATGTTAAGGAGATAATGGACATGTCACGGCTCTACATTAGACTTAAACCAAGCAGTTTTTTTGCATGTCTTAAAATAATTGCAGGAACTTAGGAGCATGAATCCGACTAGAAAGTAACAAAATCATTTCATTGAAAATCCAAATCCACTAAGAACCTCAAAAAAAAAAAAAATCACAATTTACAATATCATAACTTTTCTCTGTTTTAAGCTTAATTATCATTTATTCATTACTTTAATGATTGTAAGACGAGCTAGTTCTTATGCCAAGGAATATTTTGAGAGATACAAGTTTTTGTAACAAAGGAACTAGCTATCAATTTTTTAAAAGCTTGGTCGTCACTTTATAAAAGGATTCAGAATTATATAAACCAATTAGATTTTAAAGGATAAGATACTTTTGCATGTGAACAATATAAGTTTCACAATATTTTGATGGCATGCAACATAAAGAAAGGAATAAGCGAATGCTAGTAAAAACATACAAATGATAAGCCAGGTGGACTGTAAAAAACGGAAGCTGGGAATATATCTTGTCTTGGTGCTTGGTCAGGAGCCATACCATGAATACAATCCTCTAATTCTTGGTCTAAGATATCTTTCATAATCTTCTTAATCTAGCTTTTGTCCAATATTTGAGGCTAAAAAAGAAAAAAAAATGCAAGGAATTAGTTTTCGAATCTCTGATCACTTGATACTGGTGTTAACCCAAATCACAATAGAAATACAAGTATTCTTGTTGAAATTCAAATGCTACAACGAAGACTCTTCAAAATAAGAATAAAACAACACAAAATACATAAACGACCGTCTAGGGTGAGAGCGGCAGGGGTTGACACCGGTTGGACAGCAGATGTGTTGTCTGATTGGGGAAAGGGGTACTGCAGGGGTTCGCAGGGTTGGAGGGAGTTGTGGCAGGGTCTAGGAGGTTTGTGGAGAGTTGGGGCAGGTCTATAATGGGGTTGGAGGGAATTATGGCAGAACTAATAGGGCCGAAGGGAATTGATGCCGATCTGGAAGGGGCTGGAGGGAGTTATGGCTAGGTCTAGAAGGGTTGGAGATGCGAGAAGTAGCAAAAAAGGGGAAGTAGGCGAGGAATTAGGGGAAGATATAGACCATCTCGGGATAAGTTACAGTCAGAGCCTCTTCTTGCTGTCAGATACAACCATTGAAGGGAAAAGGGGATGCCTACGGTTCTCCAAATAGAAAGTTCAGCAAAAACTAACCCTAAATAGAAAATAAAATGTATTTATAATAATGGATAACTAGGAGAATTTTGTTGGCAACCCTAACCCAAACAATTTGGTTGGCTAGCTCCCCTTGCCTTCCTTCCTGAATTGGTCTAATGATTCAGGAGAGCCCCACGTCAGTCTCCCGGAGCTGGGGGAGCTTCAACTTTATTCATCGAAGCTTCTGGTTCCTCATAGTACGACGTTAGGTCGACCCAATTGCGAATAGGGAAAATGGCATAATCTCTTGGTAAGTCAATCTTATAGGCATTGACATTCAACAACATTCTTGATAGAATAAATATGCATTCTCTTTTGGCACAATCTTGAGTTGGAGCTGCATATAGATGTAAGTTCCCACAAGGTAACTCTCGGGCCTTTAAGTCTGAAATTTTCTCCTTTTACTTCTCGTACTCAGCGGAATGTAACTGATAATAAAGTATGTGAGGAAAAATCAACTCTAAGATGTAATCTGTGATGAAAACTTTGATGGGCGGTGCCACTCTCACTAGCAACCACTAAGGAGACACATCTTCACTAATAAGACTTGGATTCAATTGAAGAATTTTTTCACTATTAAGCTCCTAAGACCGATTTCAAAGCTAAGGCTTATCCCTCTGGTCTCATGGTGGGTACATTGTCGAACTGAATCTAATATTTGAATAATTTCATCTAATTTTCAAGACTTGACACTAAGGGGCCCCATTTTTGACATCTTGGATCTTCCATAGTAGGGGCAACTCAGAAATGAGTCTATAGATTTGAAAGCTCTGAATTTCTGTTATCTGAAGTTGCCTGGCCTTTTTGAACAACCAACTTCAATATTGCTGATGCTCCTCTCAACTCCTACAAAATGGTAGCTCGAGGCACTACAAATTCATATTTTGCATGAACACGCCTTACATCTGAGTCACGAACTTCTAGAACACCTACTGTAACTTAGCTGGAATATGTCTCATATGGTTAATTGGAATTTGAGAATCCTCTTTGATGTCTTCATCTTCTCATAGATCACCTTTTATTTCTTCAACTTCTCCTTGATCAGTGAAAGCAATCTCTCTTCTAGTTGTGCAATTTGATTCACTACACCTAAACCCGTGGGACTTGAAGGACATCTTTGCTGGGACAGATTTAGAAATGCGGATTGGGTCCACCCGTTCTCCTCTCCAGAACAGATTCTCAGATAGGGTCAGCATGGATGTTTTCTGGGTGTACTTCGGCTGTAGATCTTATGATTGAACTTTTCCTGCAAGATGTGGTGGTTTTCTGGTGATGTGATCTCTCCACTTGAAACTGGGGTCAAAACATCCGGTTTGTAGTGAGTTTGTAGGAATTGGCGTTGTATCTCTCATTTTATCTTGGACGACATAGTAATTTTATCTTTCCTTCTCGTTGGCATATGGACTTTAGATTTTTCCCTCAAAATAAGACACTCTTCTTTAAATCGTAGGTGGCTAGTCTCATCATTCCATCTCGTGAGATGTCTTAGCACTCAAAAACACATTCCATTGTCTAGAGCCACTCAATTAACTCATCTGGATCCATGTGACCGTCAAAATATAGTAAGTCCACCTATACTTCTAAATTCTGATTTTCCAGTTTTTGCAGGTTAAAACTTCGAGGTAGAGGTTCTTCATCCCTAGAATCAGCATGGTGGAAGAGATTTACTCCATGCCTATTATCTAGCAAGTCACCGTTGTGATTACGGGTGACTCATCTGGATTGTCTCCCCTCGAAAGTGGCAAGCATCTATTGTTGTTAGCAGGTATCCCACTGCATACTCCCAAAAAATCTTTTGAACCCCTCTTTGTGAATTCTTCATAAACACATCTTGTCCTTTTCCCTCGATTAGGATTTCGACTATTGACTCCTCAGTGGCATTACTAGGTTCTATGTTTGAGAGGTAAGAAAGGGTATATGAGATTGATTGCGGGTGCAAAAATGCTATTTAAGGTTGCTAATTTTGAAAAAATCAACAAGTGGGCATTAGAGTTAGGTCAAATTTGGGCTATGGCTCGGGAACAAGAAAGAAAATTTTTAGGGGAGATAGGTTTATGGTGATGTTAGAAACCCTAAGATAAGAATAGGGTTAAACTAGCTCTCATATTAAATGATACCGGAGTTAACCCAATCTACAATAGAAATATAAGAATTATTGCTTAAAGTCAAATGTTACAATGAAAACTCTTCAAAATAAGAATAAAACAGGACAAATCACACAAACGTCCCTCCAAGGTGACAACGATAGGGGTGGACACCGACTGGATTATAGATGTGTTGACTGATTGGGGTGATGCTGCAATAGTTGAAGGGTTTGGAGAGGGGTGTTGCAGGGGTTGGAAGGTTTGGAGGGAGTTGCAGCATGGTCTAGGAGGTTTGGGGAGAGTTGCGGAAGGTTTGGAATGGGGTTCGAGGGAATTATGGCATACCTTGAAGGGCTAGAAGAAATTGCAGTTGATTTGGAAAGGGGTTGGAGGGAATTACGACCATATCTGGAAGGGTTGGAGAAGCAACAACTAGCAGAAAAGGTGAAGTAGGTGATGAATTAGGGGAAGATAAACACCACCTCGGGACGAGTTATAGCTAGAGTACCTTCTTGCAGTGAGATACAACCCTGAAGGAAAAAAGGGATGCCAACGACTGCCAAAATAGATATCTCAGCAAAAACTATTCCTAAACATAAAATAACACTATTTGTAAAAGTACATAACTAGGAGGCCTTGGGTAGTGACCCAAACCTAAACAATTGGGCAGGCTGACCGATCCCCCTTGCCTCCCTTCTTGAACTGATCCAGTGGTTCAGCCGCCAGTTCAGGAGAGCCCCACGACATCACCCCTCTCTCACATTCTTCTCAACCTTTACCCTTCTTCGTGGCCTTTGCATAACTTCAAACCTCTGAGTACAAATCCTATTGAAATGGCAACTAGTCTTGCTTAACTTCGACAATATAACTTTTGAGTTTTGAGTAGGCATCTGCATTTGGTCGGTTTTGTTGGCTTCATTTATAAATTAGCTAAATCGGTTTGTTTCGGTTCTAAAATCTAGTAAATTCAACAAGCCAAGTTATTTTTTTAAGTTAAATTGAGCTGAACCAAACTTTGCCTATGTTAGTTTGATTTTGTTCTAGATTAAGGAATATGTAATAAGATTTAATGATGACTCTTATCATCTTTAGCTTGTATAACATGTATTAAGAATAATTTCAAGTAATATTTGCTAAAATTTACAATTTGAAATGTGGAATAAATATAATTTAGTTTGTTTAATTGATTTTTTCAAAGAAAATAAAAAAAAAATAAAACTAATAATCAAAATTCAATGCTAAAATTACAATCATGAACCAATACTTTAACAAGCTGATCAAATCAACTAAATAAATTCGATTTGTTTTTTTNGATGTTAAAATTACAATCATGAACCAATACTTTAACAAGCTGATCAAATCAACTAAATAAATTCGATTTGTTTTTTTTATTTTTATTTTTATTTAACAATGCTCATCCTCACTTTGAACACATTAGAGCTGCAAATATTATTAGTATATCTTCAGCCCTTAAGTACGTAACTAATGTGAGCAAGTCTTTGAAATAGCTACTTGTTATGATTCCTTTTTACATATGGTGTGCCTAGTCTCAGCAATCATTTACAATGAAGAAGAAAGTTGAAGCCACACATTCTTAAACTGAAAATGTCTCTTATCTTATTGTTTGTCATCGCCATTATATAATAAAAGATTACAACGATCAGATGTCACTTATTGAAAAGATGAACAACAACACATTGGTAAAAAATAAACCAAGCAAAATAAATAAAAAAACTGTCCAGTTTGACTAAAACCTATCTTAAATCTTTCTTAAATGCTCTTTATTATTACATAAGGTGAATGAAGGCATAGAACACAAGCCACGAAAATCATTATCTTCAACAAAGGCTTGAAACTCCCAATCTTATCAATCATGGATAATCATGTTTTCATGTGCAGTAAGGATGCAACTAAAAGCCCTACTTTGCCAAGTATGACCAATAGTCATTAAGTTTGCTCCATATTAACCTCACATTAACGTATAGGTAAGGTAGCATATATGTAAAAAGTCAAGATACGGTGTTAGATGTGTAAATTCATAAAAATTGAGTGATATGTATGTAAATCTTCTATGCATGAGCAGTTGTATTTCACATAATGAAAAGTTAATTTTTATAATTTATATTAGAAAAAATCACATACATACCACTCAATTCTTATGTATTTACATATCTGACAACTAAACTTCAACTTTTACATATATTGGATTTTACTTATGCATGAAAAGGTGCATTTCACTTTTTAAAAGTTAAGATAGTGGTATTTTTTATATGATATGATAGTTTTGGGTGGTATAAATCTAAAAAGTAAAGTCTGGGTGTCATATATGTAAATACATAGGATTTGGGTTGCATGTATGTAATTGCCACCTAAAAAAAGATATTATCCATTGACAAGGAGAAAGGCGTCTCTGCAACTGACTAATTACGGGATTAGTTTGGCACGGTTTATTGGAAGCTAATCCAATGCCCCTTTATAGCTCTCTTTGATACTTTGATGATATTTAAACAATATAAGCGGAATATAGCTCTGTGATTTCTTATAAATACCAAAGAAGACTAAGGAATATTCTGACTTATTAAGAATTTTACGTACCTTCGCTTGCAGCTCTGAAAAAAAAGAATTTTGAACGATTGTCTTAGCCATAAAGAATTTTGCGATAGATATATCATAAGTTCTAATTAGGGGAGAAGATGTATGATTATATCTCTGTTGGTGTACTTCTGTTTTACTGATTTCACCAACATCATTACTCTTTTATTTTATTATTCAGAGATATGTCGAGATTAAAGAATTTTCAACTTATTAAGATTATTCAAAGGTGTTAATTTACTTCTGCATAGACATCGAGACAATCTGCTTCATGGATCTTTATCAACTTGCATTTTTGAGTTTCTTAAGAGCATAATGAGGCTCAGCTTATTCATGTATAGTAATACTAATCCTTTAAATACAGGTAGTGCTGGTGACGTTCTTGAAGATGACCCTGTTGGAAGATTGAAGGTGTTTGTATATGAGCTTCCCAGCAAATACAATAAGAAGATACTGCAGAAGGATCCAAGATGCCTCACCCACATGTTTGCTGCCGAGATTTTCATGCACCGTTTCTTGATGTCCAGTCCAGTCCGCACTCTAAACCCGGAGGAGGCGGATTGGTTCTACACACCTGTTTATACTACCTGTGATCTAACACCAAATGGTCTCCCCTTGCCTTTCAAGTCGCCACGAATGATGAGAAGTGCAATACAATTGATCTCATCCAATTGGCCCTACTGGAATAGAACTGAAGGCGCCGACCATTTCTTCATTGTTCCTCATGACTTTGGAGCATGCTTCCACTATCAGGTAAGTAGGGCTGTAATCGAACCGAGCTTGAACGAGCCTCATGTTTGTTCGTGTTTGGCTCGTTTAAATTTTTTTTATTTGAAATAGGCTCATGTTAGAAATGACTCGTGAATAAATATGTTTGTGTTCTACCCGATTTGGATCTGTCGATTTGTTTCAACAAGTTCAACTCGAAATTAGCTCAAATTATTTAATAAATAGCAAAATTAACTTTTTTTTATAAATACAATATAAAAAATCATTAGAAAATTATTATAAAACTTAATTATTTAACTAATTTGAGTGAAAATGAGCTGAACATAATTGACTAAAAGTGTTTATGTTTGACTCATTTATAATCACACTGAAAAAATTATTTGTATTCAACTCACTTGCTTAACAAAGGAATCAAACATGAGCTGCTTAGTAAGCCCAACATGAGTTATTCCCTAGCTACGCTTTTTTAGACAGCCTTGCAAATAATGAAAATGATTTATGTAAATCACTTGCCGTCTTGCTAGGCCTTCTAGAAATGCAATTTTTCCTTCATTAGGTTGTTATGGTCTGTGTTGCCTTAACATATTTTTATTATTATTATTTTTAGGAAGAGAAAGCCATTGAAAGAGGAATTCTTCCTTTGCTTCAGCGTGCAACATTGGTTCAAACTTTTGGGCAGAGGAATCATGTTTGCTTGAAGGAGAATTCTATCACCATCCCTCCTTATGCTCCACCGCAGAAGATGCAAGCCCACTTGATTCCTCCGGACATTCCACGCTCAATCTTTGTGTATTTCAGAGGTTTGTTTTATGACGTCGGGAATGATCCGGAGGGCGGTTATTATGCGAGGTAATACACCGAAAGTTCAATTAGATAGTTGTAAAGTTTGAACCCCGTTGGCGAGCCTAAAGATTTGAAGGCCATCTTGTTGTGTTACCTACATGCATTAGGTGCATACTTTTTAGGGCCATTTAAACATATCTACTTACATATCTAACATCTAAATTTCACTTTTATATTTATACCAATCAAATATTTCATATCACACTAAAAATATCACTATTTTAACTTAAAGAAAGTGTCATACACATTTTCATGTATGAGATAATATAATAATTGAGTGGTATCCATTTAATTCTTCTAAGTTTAGTGGTCATTTGGTTTATTGAAATATAAATACATTATTATAGAAATGCAATGAAATTGAAATGTAGTGTTTGAAATATTTTAAAGTTTGGCTAGGTGTAAAATTGACACAGGATACTATTTCTTTATTTCCTTTTCTTTGAAGTAAAATAATGATAAAATAAAGCCCAACAACGGCTGGCAGTGGGCGAGGTTGCGGCATAACTGCTGCAGCCGCCGCGAGCTGCCAGCAGTGATGGGTGGCTACGATAAACCGGTCAATTTTTACATGCATCAGATTTGAAATATAGTCTGACTTTCAAATTAATCAAAACTTTATATTCTAGTTGATTTACATCCAACAAGATGCTAAAAAATTTCAAATCTTGGTTCACATTACTTCACTCATAACACGGGCAACCATGCAGCCCCTTGTCTTGAGCCCTGTGAGACTTTTTGATACCAGCTTCAGTAAATTACATAAATCTGAATTTATAAATCATGTATATCCGAATTTGCTAAATTCTGCTGACAATAAGTCTGAGAATTACGAGAGGAATTGAGAAGAAACTGAATTTTACTAAATCCAGGATTTAAAATTACCTTTCTTTCTACGAAACTTTAAGTCAAATCCAACTTGAATCCATTATCATTTACCAAACAGATCCTGAATCTTACAATTGAGTTTGAACTACGTGCAGGGGCGCGAGAGCATCGGTTTGGGAGAACTTCAAGGATAATCCCCTCTTCGATATCTCAACGGAGCATCCAACCACCTACTACGAAGACATGCAGCGTGCCATCTTCTGCCTCTGCCCATTAGGCTGGGCGCCATGGAGTCCGAGGTTGGTTGAAGCCGTCATCTTTGGCTGTATTCCAGTCATCATTGCAGACGACATTGTGCTACCGTTCGCCGATGCCATTCCGTGGGAAGACATTGGCGTGTTCGTCGCCGAGAAGGATGTTCCAAGCCTAGACACCATCCTTACATCTATTCCTGCGGAGGATATATTGAGAAAGCAGAGGCTGCTTGCCAACCCTTCGATGAAGCAGGCCATGTTGTTCCCTCAGCCTGCTCAAGCTGGTGATGCCTTTCATCAGGTATTGAATGGGCTTGCTCGCAAGCTCCCGCATGATGAGAGTATTTATTTGAAAATTGGGGATTTGAGGCTGAACTGGACTGCGGGTCCGGTGGGGGACTTGAAACCTTGGTAGGGAGAGTCATGGCTGCTGCTCTGGTGGAATGTGTTTTTTTTTATTATTTTTCATTGAGTCTGGTACTTGATGAAACTTTGTGTAGGTTCCTGAGAAATTTGAACTGAAAATTTACAATTATTACATAGTTTTGCTTTTTGTTAATTGATCTATGCTTTTAATTGATTGTTTTGTTTTTATTGAAATGGCTGCGAAGATGCTGCCCTTGCAAAATACAATGCTATTTTAGCTTCTGGTTATAAGGCTTTCTATCGAATCCGAAATTATCAACGAGAAATATCCAAGAAATAGAACGTAGAAGAGAGGAAAAGAATAGAGAGAATATATTAATGAACAGTAGAATTGTATAATTTTTATTTATAAAATGAACTCCCTATTTATAAGTAAAGGGTTGGTTGAATTACGGTCTAACCCTAATAAAGTAGGGTATATAGAGAGTATTTTGGGTAATCATGCATTAATAGGGCCTGGCCTGAGAAGGCACCCTGCCGGATATTTTGGCGGCCTTTTTTTGCGGGCCAATAGACTAGTTCGAACAGACCACATTTATCAATCTGGTTTGTCAGGCAAAATCCTGTGCTTGAGGCCATACGAAGAGTCTGGCCGAAGCACCATTTAGACCGAAGCACCCTTTTGACGGCTTGGTGGCTGCTATTTGTCATGGGAGATGGATGTCGCCCGACCGTCATGAGTCGAGCGAATAGGTTCGGCCTCGTGGGCTACTCTTGGTAAGCCCTAACCAATCACATCATTTGGCATGTCGAATATTGGATATCTTTGAGATTCGATTTGGCATATTTTTATGAGCATATTAAATTTCTTGATTTTTTTTATCATTGATAGTGACTTATGTAATAAGGATAAGTTAATTTTAAATTTTAAAAAATTAACTATATTCATGATTATTAACTATGCATTAACTGACTTTCCAATGAATTTTGTGTTTGGCCTTATGAATAGGGAGGCAAGGAAAGAGAAAATTGTGTCTTAGCTTTTTGTTTTATCCTACAAGAGCTATTTGCTTTTCGTTCCTTGTTATGGCAAGTGACCATCCTTCCAAATTGACCAATTTGGGTGAGGATGCTAAGTGAAAGGCCTTATAAGGTTTGAAACAGAATGTCGCGCTTCATTTTGAAGTTGAGAATCGCAAGTCGATACCATTTTTCCGCCGATCCTACATTCCCGCTCCCGGTCCATCGCGATACATGTTCCCGCTCTAGATCGCAAAAGTCACGCCCTTCCCTCTGTTGCGAATCGAAGCGAAGCTTCTGTTGTTTTCGTCAAACCACTCCCGCCTCCCTCCACAACTACTCCCGCTCTCTGTTTTCGTGAAGAGTCGCAACTCCTACCACTGTTAAACGTAGCGGCTCTCCTACAGTTTACGAAGTCATGACCCTTTTTGTTCTTCTTCGGACTTTCACGGGACAGTGGAAGGACTTCCACAGGAGAGAGTGGATGAGAATTGCAAGCAGTAGTTCCTTGCGACAGAAGGAAGGAGAAAGAAGAAGAAGACGATTGTTCTCCATTGACTTCTTCTTGGTGGCTTGTGGTAGAAAAGAAATTGGGTTTATTTCTCTTGTAAGTTTATCTTCTTCGGTGTATCTTGGTGTAGAGCTTCTTCGGTGTATCTCGATGTAGAGAGAGAAGAAGAAAGAGTAGAGAAGTGAGAGATTTCTCTTGTAAGTCGAGATGATCGACTGGTGTAAATTCCTCGAGAAGTAAAATTTTTCTGCAACTCTGTGGACGTAGGCAATTTGCTAAACCACGTAAATCTGTGTGTTCTGCTGTGTTATCATTTTGTGATGCGAATTCTTTCGTTCCATTTTTTTTTTCGTCAAAGATCATTTTCCTATTTTATTTTTATATATACCACAACAATTGATATATCTAGTTCAGAACAACTGGTATCAGAGCTTTGTTCGGATCTGAGGAAGAATGATGACTGCAGATGAAGTGAAGGTTTCAGGGATCGAGAAGTTTGATGACATAGATTTTAATTATTTGATGATGCAGATAGAGGACTAACCTCTATGGGAAGAAACTTCATCTTTCGTTATTGAGAAAAAGACCGGAAATAATGGATGAGGTTGAATGGAATTTGTTAGATCGACAAATTATGGGGGTTATTCGATTGACCTTATCGAGATCTGTTGCCCGCAACGTCGTCAAGGAGAGGACAACTGCAAATATCATGACAGTCTTATCAGGTATATATGAAAAACCATCGACGAATAATAAGAAGTGCTTGATGAAGAAGTTATTCAACCTGAAGATGGTGGAAGGTGTTTCTGTTGCTTAACACCTGAATGATTTCAATACTATCACAAATCAATTGTTGTATGTTAAAATTGATTTTGATGATGAGATACGTGCGCTGATATTGTTGGCATCATTGTCAAATAGTTGGAAAGCCATGAAGATGACAATTAACAGTTCTGCAGGTAAATCTAAATTGAAATGTGATGATATTTGTGATTTGATTTTGGCTGAGAAGGTGCACAAGAAAGATTCTGGCGAGATCTCATATATGAGTTCGGCACTGAATATTGATTTCAGAGGGAGATGACAGGACATGAACTCAAATAAAAGGAGATCAAAATCAAAGTCTGGTCAGCAGGCAACCTACTGAAATTGTGGCAAGGCTGACAACATAAGGAGGAACTGTAGGAATCCCAAGAATATGGAGAATGTTAGCGCAAATGTGGTATCTGAAGAAGTACAAGATACACTATTACTAACAGTTCATAGTTCTGTTGATAATGGAAGTGAAGAAGAGAGTGGGTCTGGGACACCCATTCTATTGTTCCACAGACAAATGGTGGAGAACCACAGAACTATGAAGAAATCATGCAAGATGAAAGTTCGAGCAAGTGGGAGCTAACAGATCTTCCACCAGGGAAGAAGAAATTGCACAACAAGTGGGTGTACCAGGTGAAGACTGAGCATGATGACAGTATGAGATACAAGACTAGACTTGTTGAAAAAAGGCTTTTAGCAGAGGCAGGATATTGCCCATGCAGTGGGTGTTGTAAGCATAGATAAAAGTAATCCAGGAAATACCTTGGAGGTGCAAGGCTATGTGGATATGTTGATATGTTGACTGAGGGTGTTAATCTTGAGAAATTGAAGTTGTGCACAGCTTCAGTTGGTTTTCTGGAGTGAAGACAAAGGTTTTAAGTTTGCAGAGGTGGAGGATTCATGTTTGAAGAGAAAATTGATGACGCTAGTAGAGAATATCAGTTTGAGGAAGGAGATGTTGCCATTTGTGTATTGGTCTCAAAGTGGGAAATTTGTTAGCTGGAGCCTGATAGGATTTTTCCGTCGATCTTACCTTCCCGCTCCCGGTTGATCGTGACACCTGTTCCTGCTCCCAATCACAAAAGTCGTGCCCTTCCCTTTGTCACAAACAGAAGCAAAGCTTCTGTTGTTTTTGCGAAACCACTTCAGCTTTTTGTTTTCGTAAAGAGTCGCATCTCCTACCACTATTAAACAGCATCGCAGCGGCTCTCCTATGGTTTACGAAGTCACGACCCTTTTTGTACTTCTTCGGACTTTCACGGGATAGTGGAAGGACTTCCATGGGAGAGTGTGGAAGAGAAGTGCAAGCAGTAGTTCCTTGCGGCAGAAGGAAGAAGAAAGAAGAAGAAGAAGATTGTTATCCTTTGGCTTCTTTTTGGTGGCTTGTAGCAGAAGAGAAATTGAGTTTATTTCTCTTGTAAGTTTATCTTCTTCGACGTATCTCGATGTAGAGCTTCTTTAGTGTATCTCGGTGTAGAGAGAGAAGAAGAGAAAGAGAAGAAGAAAAAGTAGAGAAGTGAGAGATTCATCTTGTAAGTTGAGACAATCGACTGGTGTAAATTCCTCAAGTAGTAAAATCCTCTGCAACTCCGTGGACGTAGGCAATTTGTCAAACCACGTAAATCTATGTGTTCAGCTTTGTTACTATTATCTGGTGTGAATTTTCTTGTTCTATTTATTGTTTCTTCAAAGATCGTTCTTCTATTTTATTTCCACATATATACCACAACAACTGGTATATTAGTTCATAAGAGAGAAGCGCTATAAATTGCCTGTGAGAGGGCAAGATCCTTTGACCCGAACAATTCAAATTCACTCTTAGATTGTCTTGACAAAAGGGGACGGATGAAGGAGGGTGATTGCCAAGCGAAGGGGCATCAATGGACGAACTTAGGTCATCCAGAAGAATGGTTAGTTGACCTTTAGCTTCCGTCTGGAGTCCACCTTCACCATCAAAAGGGTCGAGGCCAAAGTCTGCTACTAGGCTGGTGCCGCAGGTAGAATCAGAGCCAACTGCTCAAGAGGCCATCCCCAATCCTTTTTCGGATGATATTGCTTTTCGTCTATCGGCGAGTGGGGCTGAACCTTCATTAATTCAGACTTGGGACCACATGATGGGTATTGAACTTGCATAATGTAGATCCCTTCTCACTTATCTCTAAACCATGTGCTTTTTCCTTTTTCTTGATGTTGTTGGTCTACCCTATGGTGATGTGAATGTTACTCCGCTTCCTGTGGAGAGCCATTCTGATCAGGCGAAGGCATCTGTTGATTGTGGATTCGTTGAGGGTGTTGGGCACTCGGATGGTCCATTGGAGGGTAACTCAAATCGCTTGGTGGAAGTCCAGACTGAGATGATCGGTGTGCTAGGATCACCAGGTGCAATGGAGTGCCCGTTTGGCAAGATTTGGGCATCCTTATTCGGGAGACCAATCTCCCATTCCTTCTTGAATAACATCAATCGCTTGAACGATTGAAGATGCTGGAGAGACTGGAGAAAGAAGTTGTTATCCATGCTAGGGAAGTATCCTCCAGGGTGAAGTCGCACTCCTTTGAACGAATATATCAGTCGTTCGCGAAGTGTTCTTTAATATAGTCTATCCGACCCAATCTAAAATATAGAGATTAAATAAGTTTAGATTAGGGGCTAGTTAGTGTTCTCACAAGAAAAGGGTGTAATGCATGTATACACCAAGTAATATTGCGGTTAAAGAATATCGCGAATCGATCGCACAAGAAAAGGGTTAAGAATTATTATGATAGGTGACTCTCTAGTTCACTATGATAAATACATGGAGTCTGTGACTTACCTACCTCACCTACGGCGTCTCACCTACCTCTCTCTCCCCTACCTCTTTTTACCTACCTCTCTCTCATTTTCTTTAAATAGCCTATTTTGATCTGTCATAAGTACTAAGTCAAGTCTTCTTGAGAATTAAGAGAGAGAAAGGAAGAGAGAAAGAGAAAGGAATTTTTTTTGTAGACTTCGAGGCATTCGATGGTGTAATTTCTCAAAGTACTAAAATCCTCTGCAGCTCCGTGGACGTAGACAAATTAGTCGAACCACGTAAATCTGTGTGTTACTTTATGGTTTGCAATTTTGCGATCTTATTTTCTTACTTTATTGCCATTGTTTCTTCATAACAATTAGTATCAGAGCTTTGGTTCGAATCTTAGGAAGAACGATGAGCAGAGACAAAGTGATGGCATCGAGGATCGAGAAGTTTACTGACACAGATTTTGGTTACTGGAGGATGCAGATAGATGACTGCCTATATGGGAAGAAATTTCATCTTCTGTTACTGGAAAAACCACCAAAAAACATGGACTAGGTGGAATGGAATCTGTTGGATTGATATGTTCTAACGGTCATTTGATTAACCTTGTCAAGATCCGTTGCCCACAACATCATCAAGGAAAGGACTATTGCAAATCTCATGGCGGCTTTATCAGGTATGTATAAAAAACCATCGGTGAATAAAAATGTGCACTTGATGAAAAAGTTAATCAAATTGAAGATAGCGGAAGGTGTTTCTTTGCTTAACACCTGAATGATTTCAATACTATCACAAATCAATTATTGTCTGTTGAAATTGATTTTGATGATGAGATACGTGCGCTGATATTGTTGGCATCATTACCAAATAGCTGAGAAGTCATGAGGATGATAGTTAGCAGTTCTGCAGATAAATCCAAACTAAAATATGATGATATTTGTGATTTAATTTTGGCTGAGGAGATGCACGAGAAAGATTCTGGTGAGACCTCGGGTTCGAGTTCGGTTTGGCTGAGGAGGTGCACAGGAAAGATTCTGGTGAGACCTCGGGTTTGAGTTCGGCACCAATTGTTGATTCCAGAGAGAGATCACCAGACAGGAACTCAAATAGAGGAAGAGCAAAATCAAAGTCTGGTCAGCAGACAACTTGCTGAAATTATGGCAAGGCTGACCACATAAAAAAGAACTGCAGAAATCTAAAGAAGAAGGAGAAGGATAGCTCAAACGTGGTAATTGAAGAAATACAATATGCACTATTGCTGGAAGTTCACAGTTCTATTGATGTCTAGATACTGGATTCAGGGACTTCCTTCCATACATCTTCCCACTGGGAGTTGATGTAAAATTATGTTGCAGGTGACTTTAGGAATGTATATCTAGCTGATAGAAAAGCTCTGAACGTGGTGGGGATGAGAGACGTTGATATTGCACTCCCCAACAACAGAAAATGAACCTTACAAAAGATCAATCACATTCTTGAGTTGAAGAAAAATCTCATTTCTGTCTGGCAACTCATTGAGAGTGGTCATTCAGTAGTGTTCTTAGATAGCACTTGGAAGGTTACCGATCCCAATATTTTTTATATGTAAGGATTTATGAAGTTGACACCGCTACTTGAAGATTTTAATCCACAACAACAACTCCAAAAACTTGATCTCAAGCAAAGTAAGATTTCAATTCTATCTTTAAATAGTAGGGATTCGACGCAAGTATACGTATCATTATCAAATAATATAGAGCTTTCTGATTAAGCCTCGAATATCGATCCCACGGAGATCGAGGTTAATCACGACAGCTTTCAAGAGAAGTTCTAGTCTAGAATAACATGCCATAGCTTGGAAGGTCGATAAATATTTGGTTTTGATTATATCCTACAATTATCACTACAATACTACTTCTACTCCTAAACTAAAATCTTAGTGAAAATCAGTAAAGTGGGGTTTAATATATTAACAGTACTCTTCCTCGTATAGTGAAATTAGTGACATGTGTAAAAGTAAAACTAGTAGTGAGAGAGATTGTGACAAATAGGAGCAATTATATTATTTACCCTCAGTCAAGTAATATAAATAACATTGGCTAATTTATCGTTTAAGAATCCTAAAGACTGTTAGGCAGGAGAGATATTAGCTCTCTCTAGAGTCCTCTCATCCCCTCACCTAAAGGTTAACATCTAGTATTGAAACCTAAAACTAAGAACCGAATTGGGGGCTTTAGCTTGTCACTCTAAAGTCCTCTAATTCCACACCCATTAAAGATTATTTCCCTATTTATTTGCACTCAACTATATGAACTACATTCTCATCCATACAATCTCATGTGATTCTACCACAATTGATTGAGATATCACCATCACAGATCTTACATGTTCTCACAATACATTTTAACATGCAAGTTAATCAAGTTTACATGTAAATGAAGAACAAAGTAAAAACATTACAATATATTCTCACTCTACTCAATTCTATATCATACAAATGCACACTAATTCATTATAAGTGGGAAGAGTAAAGAAAACTACTCACTACACCTGGAGAAACAAAAAATAACTTTTTATTGAACAAAACTTTCAAACCATACAAAAAAAGTACTAGATTCAAATCAAAATATAATGAAAATACTTATCTTTGATGGAAATCAAACTCTCCTTGTATAGCAAAAGCAATCTCCTTACAATCCTCTCCAAGAACAAAGTGAAAAGAAAAGATGAAATCTCTCACATTCTCTTTTTCTCTCTCACCTTGTCACCCCACTCGGGACTCTCGCCCAAGCCTTCTTCTCCTCTTTTAATTAGTTCAAGAGTTCTTTTTAAAAACATTTCCAAGCCTTGTTTATAATTTCCCAAGAGGTGCTTAAGTGTCTCTTCAAAAGTGTCCATATTCAATGAATCTTCCAAAAGGTGCCTCAAGTGCCTCTTCAAAAGTCTTCAAAAACCACCTTTTATCCGCCCAAAATCCTTCTCTAAAGTCCCTTTTATCATTTCCAACTAATTTCTCAAGAGACACGCGAAGCATCGCTTCAAAAATCGTTCAAATTCGATGTATTTTCTAGAAGATATGTTGAAAATCATTTTTGGAGCTTAAGCGCCGATTTTGGGCTCTTAAGCTCCCTACTCTCTTTTTGTTGGTGCCTAAGCGTCATGTTTGGGCGCTTAAGCTTCGGGCACAGGCACTTTAGTGCCCAGTTTCGGCTCCCATGGCTCCGGTGTGCCTCAGTTTGACTCAGTTTGCTCTGTTTTGGTATATTTTTGTTCATTTTGCTCCAATCACTCCAAATTCTTCAATTTGATGTGTCTAGAACCAATAACACAAGAAAACAAACCTTTAAAGTGAAATATCATTATAAAATATAACAAGAAAATTAGTACATTTTTAGGCACATCAAAATCCCCCAAACTTAAACAAGTAATACAACATTTTTAAAATCATTTATGTAGATTATAGTTAATGGGTTATCCTTTAGAATTGCTAATATTTTTTTCTAAAAATGTGATAATTCAAATTAGAAGAACTTTTAATAAATTAGACTAGCCCAAGGTCTAAAATATTTATTATCAAACTTGGGAATTCGTTTTCCTATCTAATTCAGAAATATATGCAGATTTTTCAAACTTCAGATCCTTTGAATTTTACTATTATAAGTATAAAAAACAAGCTTAGGATTGCTTTAAGTTCTTTGCTTTAGAAAAATTCAAGTGAAACCAATTTTTGATTAGGACCTCTCCTCAAGCTTCTCCTCACTTTTTTTTTGCATTTTCTTTTTCTTTTTCAGGATCATTTTAATCCATTCTTTTATTTTCATCTCTTTTTCTTTTTTTTATGTGAGGATTACTATATCTGGAGAAGTCCTTAAATAATTTTGAATTTCACTATCCTCTTATAAAGTTAAAACTTATTACTTTCCTTCACTTTAAAAAATGTATTTTTTTTCTTTTAAATACTTTCTAAGAGAGCCTTAAATGTTTGAAAATAGAAATTCTAAGAATATTTAATTTTTTAAAAGTACAATTCTTTCTACTAAAGATAGTTATTCATTTTCCCAAGTTCTCTACTAAATACCCTTAACTCTAGGTTCACCCTTTTCACTAAAAAATATCAACTAAGTTTTCCTACTCCATTTCTATACTTAAAATTCTAACATCCTTAAGGTGACTCCACATAACAATAATAAATAGAAATAAAATACAAATTTATTTGTATTACTTTTGAAAACAAGTAAAGTTTAAATTTTAAACATTTTTCTTTTCCCCCAAACTTAAGCTCAAACATGTGTAACAATGTCGACACTAAAAAGTTGAGGAGTTGTTAAGTTGTCGGCTGCTAGGATGGATATCCTAACACCATTTTTAATTTAAGTTTATACATATATATATATATATATATATATATATTGGAAAAAAATATTATTTTAGATTTTTGAAAATACAAGACCGAACCGATCTCATATCCCCAATAGTTTAAATAAACAAGCATAATGCTGCAAGTAGTGCACCTATCACAAAGGATAGATACATTACTTACTAGTGAAGTTTCAATTAAATAAATTAAAGATTACATGACATCCGTTTAAGTCTGTGAAACCATTTTATGTGACCGACAATTTCTCTTATTTAATACGAAATATTAAATCGGGTTTATATTCAGCTGGGTTCGGGAATGCTTCTTATAAGGGCAAGCCCCTATAGATAATCACATCCTAGATAATTGATGTCACCTAAGAAAACTCTCGATAAAAATCAGGGGATATTATCTTCGAAGAGGTCAAAGGGTTATGACTTTTAACGAGTTCGGACAAAGAGGCGTGAAAGGAGAATGACTCAAGTTTGGAACATTTTACTTTGGAATCAAAGGAGGAAGAACTATGGGATGTCATAGATCTGGGGGAGAACCTCGGTGACTTCCCAAGCTGTCCTATGATTTAGCTTCAATTTAGAGGAAAAATATTTAAATGTTTCATCCTGCCAATTTTATTAATTAGGGTTTATATTCATGTGAAACGATCACACAAATAGCCTGGAAGATGTGAGGATTTAGGTCGTGACAGACGACAATCTCAAAATCCTAAAGCAGGTTAGGGCTTAAATTGTATAGCAGAGCTACACAAAGGCCTAAAGATAAATTGAAGATTTATGTTGCATAAGCAAACAACCTCGAGTTCCTATGGATTTGTTAATTAATCGTAAAGAATGGTTTAACTAGTGGAGACATGTTTTGTGTTGAAGATGGTAGTGTTGCCCACAATGTTAGCTCCAAGCTCCTCATTGTGGCAAATTTAAGTTTTCTAATGTGTCAAGTTATGATGTCAAATCAGATGTCCCTATGGTTATGGTCATTTAAATATTATGGGGTACGGTTCCCTTGTTCCGGTACCATTATTTTCTATCAGATTTACTTAGTCCAAATGAATTTACTAAACTCAACTTAATGAGTTTCATATTTTTATTTAGACCATGGGAAATCTCGTTAGCAACCGTAGTTTACCTCCTCCGAGGGATTCCTGATCATCCGATAGAGACGTCTTAATTTAATTGTAATTGTTGTTTTGTGATGTTTGTGATTAAATTTTGAGTTGTCTTATATTTTGAATGTTGTGGTGGTTGATTTTATCTTGGTTGATTTTAATTTTGGTTTTGGTTTTAGTTTTATGGCTATCCTAAAGGTTTTAGTTTTCATGCAGGGTGACATTGTTGTTTAGCATGCAAATTTATAAGCATAAAAGTACAATGTAGGAAAGTACGGGAAAAAAAAACATTGTAAACTCTAAAAGCATACCTGGTGAGTCTACTCGTTCCTTTACCTGAAACTTTAGTACTTGCAAAGCATATACATATAATTTTGCAGGAATTAAAGCATGTTTTATAGAAAAAGTAGGAAGTACTGACTTAGAATGTGTCTACTAAATCCTATGTCATATCTTGATGTATTTAAATTTTAAGGATGATTCCATTAAACAAATTATGAAAAGCTCACACGTCCTTCAAGATTTACAAAGGATCATGAAGAAGTTTTGGGTAATACCTTAGACATTTCATGGTCCTCAGAGTTATCTTGAGTTCATTATTGTTTTATCATATTTGTTATATAGTTCATCCAATTAATACTCTTATGCTTAATGAATTTGATGTTTTAATTATCCCTTAAGTGGAGTAATTATCACTTGATATCTCACTTATAAATTATATGAGTAGGGCCCTTGGGGGCAACTTGGCCTAATTAAGAAATTTAGCTGATTTGATTTTAAAGAATGGCTTGTAGTATTTTGAAAAGTTTTAAATTAATTATAAGTTATTTTATAAACCTCTTTAGACAACATTTTGATTAAGCCTAGTTCACTACTAAACCCTTAAGATTTAATGGGTGGATTTATAATTTTAAGAAAAAAGATTTTTCTTAATGTTTATATTTATATTCTTAATCCTTACCATGAATTATAAATCATCTTAAAACTATTAGTTGGGGCTTAAAATTAGTGAGTTATAATCTTCTAAAATCAAACCCCTCACCTTAATATCTCCCTATTTAAATATTCTTCTAAATTTCATTAAATTTTGAAAAATTACAAATTTATCCTTTATAAGACCAAAGTGAGATTGGTTACTACCATTTATCCCTTCCATATTTCAGTCATCAAAACATATCAATTAAGATCATTTTTTGCCCATTTAGTCTTTTGGTCAAGCCTTAAATTCCAAAATTACTCATTTGCCCCAAAGGCCTTAATACCCTATAATTCATTAAATTAGACTCAAATGACTTGAAAATTTTATGTTACCTCAATCATGGGTTACTTAAAACATCAGAGGAGAAAATGTGATTTTTCTGAATTTATTTAGTTTTATAATTATTTTTAATGCAAAAATAAGGATTTTCAATGAAAATTTAATAACTTAATCAAAATAAAACTTCTATATTTAAGAAAATTATTGGAGGTTCACCTAGGTCAGAGGAGCACTTGGATCAATTTTCATGATTTTTATAAATTTAATTTAATTATTAAAATTATTTGTTTGTTTTGAGTATTAATTAAATATAAAATAATATTTCAATGGAAAATTAAGTTTTATATTTTTATTAAATCTCTATGAGTCCAAGTTTTTGACATATTAAGGAGCATAAATATCTGTATAATTACGGGTCGGGTCAGCAGTCTACATAATTCTTATGTATTTATATATTTTTCTAAATCAAGAATAGTGAGGCCATATGTGCAGATTTTTTTGTGAGCCTAATGAGCCGAAATAAATAGGCACATTTATATACATACTACACAATTCTTATATATTTACATATCTACACCTAAACATTCATATTTACATTATTATTACTCAAATTAATTTTAACATTACATCGAAATATCAACATAAATATAATTTCAAAAGTAAAATGCACCTTTTAATGCATAGTTTTATGACACCAAAATATTATAAATGTTAATAACAAACTTTGAGTAGTGTTAAATATATAAATACATCAGAATTGACTGCTACATATATAAATTTCCATTAAAATTTAGGGGCATTTATATGCATAGCATTCGAAACATTGCTATTTATCTAAGAGTGAAGCCTTAAGCATTTAACAATCATAGGATAAATGAAAAACATATCAAACCTAATCAAAATCTCAAATTTCTATAAACATATAATCTGAAAATACAAAAAAAAAATAAATGTAAAAATATGATAAAAACTTGGAGGGATGATTGAATCGATATTACCTTTGATTTGAATGCAAGAAATTGAAAAGCAATGCACAATAATGAAAATAGGGGCAGAAGAGTGTTTGACGGTCTGAAGCACGAGTGAGTGGGAAGAGAAGCAATTGAGGAATTTTTGGCATCGATTTGATACAATAAGGCTTTTTCGATGGCTTACTGACACTTTCAATGGTGTTAGTTATTAATACCTTACTAACCAAAAATTTTATCTATTGGTTAACATCAAATGACCATTTGTTTTAACCTAGAAAAAGCAACGTCTTGAATTTCCTTGAATAATATCTATCGGTTTATGAGTCACTAAGTTATAAAATATATTCGACGGTTTCTGAAAAAACATATTCGACGGTTTCTGAGAAGTCATAAACGATCCATGTCATTGATTTATACTGACTCATAAACCGATCAGTATAATATCTATCGGTTTATGAGTCAGTATAAATCAATGACATGGATCGTTTATGACTTCTCAGAAACAGTCGAATATGTTTTTTAATAAGAAGCAAGGCTTTTTGAGTTGGAAAGCAGTTGGAATTGACTTTAATAATCAATCGTCACTAAGCCGTCAAAAATTTCTTCAAAATTTTTTACAACATTCGTCAGCATTCTCTTCAATTTCACTTATTTTTCTTATAGTGCATGCTAATTTTAGATGAGGTAGCCTTCAAAAATAATCTCCCTGGTGTTTTTTTAACATAATTTTAAGCCCTTAAGTGAAGCAAAACTTTGTGGCTTGAACCTCACTAGCACTTAGCCAAGACCACCATCCTCTATCAAAGCGCCAACATATTTTCTCATATTTAAAGAAGATGATCTTAAAGCTCCTCTTCTCCCTCAACATATATTACACATACATTCAACCCAATCTCTTCTAGAACATCAAGTATCACTCCCTCATATGAGCCCATTCCCTCTCATGCATGNTGTAAAAATAAGATAAAAACTTGGAGGGATGATTGAATCGAGATTACCTTTGATTTGAATGCAAGAAATTGAAAAACAACACACAATAATGAAAATAGGGGCAGAAGAGTGTTCGACGGTCTGTAGCACGAGTGAGTGGGAAGATGAGCAATTGAGGAACTTTTGGCATCGATTTAATACAGTAAGCCTTTTCGATGGCTTACTGACACTTTCAATGGTGTTTGTTATTAATACCTTACTAACCAAAAGTTTTATCTATTAGTTAACATCGAATAACCATTTGTTTTAACCTAGAAAAAGCAATGTCTTGAATTTCCTTGAATATAGTCGATCAGTTTATGAGTCGGTATAAATCAATAACATGGATCATTTATGACTTCTCAGAAACCGTCGAATATGTTTCTCAACAAGAAGCAAGGCTTTTTGTGTCGGAAAGCGGTTGGAATTGACTTTAATAATCAATCGTCACTAAGCCGTCAAAAATTTCTTCAGTATTCTCTTCAATTTTACCTATTTTTCTTATAGTGCATGCTAATTTTCGATGAGATAGCCTTCAAAAATAATCTCCCTGGTGTTTTCTTAACATAATTTTTAAGCCCTTAAGTGAAGCAAAATTTCTTGGCTTAAACCTCACTAGCACTTAGCCAGGATCACCATCTTCTATCAAAGCGCCAACATATTTTCTAATATTCAAAGAAGATGGTCTTAAAGCTCCTCTTCTCCCTCAACATATATTACATACATTCAACCCAATCTCTTATAGAACATCAAGTATCACTCCCTCATATGAGCCCATTCCCTCTCATGCATGTACACTGAGCTTGTTGAGCTTGCCCGTTGAACAAGATTTTTGCACCTGCTTTCCCATCAATTAAGTAGAAGGGGTTTAGATGAATAACACTTAAAACATCCACTTAAAAATATTATTATTATAATTATTATTTAAAAAAANTGGGTTTAGATGAATAACCCTTACAAATCCACTTAAAAATATTATTATTATAATTATTATATAAAAAAAATTAGATAGAAACACATTTAGAATTTTGATTTCTGGTTGCAAACATTAAGTCTCATTATATGCTTTCAACTAGCTAAGAAATTATTAATGTAGAACTTGAAGCTAACATATAACTTCATGAAAGAATTATCATGACTATCATAAGTATATGTAATATGAAAGTCATCATTTCTATTATTAAGTTCTAGCCTTATCAAGGCACACACCAATACTTATCATCTAATAATTCAAATATGATATCCCATTTTTGTTCTCTTTAGTGTTATTTTAATGAATAATAATGATAATTTATACAATACCTCTAAGTTATTGGTAGTATGTTTTGGAGGGATGCTTAGATGTTTTTTGTAATATTTTGTTTTTGATAAACTACCCAAGAAGACGTGATCTACTTGATTTTTGCTCTATAAATTCATAAGCATAAATATTTTGCAACTTATTTTCTTATTCCAAATATGTGAGCATCTGCACACAATGATGCTCAAATTCTTCGTGGACATCTTCAATGCATGTAAATAGCTATACTTTAATATTTATTGTTATCTTTGATGTTTAGTGCAAAATTTTTGTACAATAACATTTAATTTCTTGATACTAACTTCAAAATCTATAGAAATCTCATATAAATTGAATGAGAAAGTTATCACAATTATATACATTTAAAATAAGAAAATTTATAAAATTAGGAAACAAATTGTACTATATAATGTAAAAATTATAACATGAAAGCATAGTAACTATAAGATTAACATAAAAATACATGTGATGACATGATCATTATGAATCTCTTAGTTTGACGAAATTTTAATTCAATTATGCATTCACAAATCTAAACACACATCTTATCCTTGTTAAAATTTTTAAAAATTGATATATTGCAAGATATCAAGTAAAATATCATTGCATTATTAATATAACTGTCTAAGATGCATCAGATGTGAATTTCACAACTCAAAAAAATTATCCATGCTTCATTAGTGTATTGGAATTTAGTATAATTCTTGTTGAAGTTGTCCTGAAAAAACAATGTGAGTCTTTCCAAAAACGCTCCTTCTAAAACTTCCAAAACACCTCAAGGAAAATTAGTACTAAATTTTGGGGTTCAATATTCCTTTACCTCCACCTAAAAAAGGCTCTCAGAAAGATTTTGGAGGATACTTTTTAGCCATTTCAGCATGTTTTGTTCAATCCACAAAATAGAAAAAAATAATGAGAACAATAGAGGGGCCAACAAATTANTAAAACAATGTGAGTCTTTCCAAAAACGCTCCTTCTAAAACTTCCAAAACACCTTAAGGAAAATTAGTACTAAATTTTGGGGTTCAATATTCCTTTGCCTCCACCTAAAAAAGGCTCTCAGAAAGATTTTGGAGGATACTTTTTAGTCATTTCAGCATGTTTTGTTCAATCCACAAAATAGAAAAAAATAATGAGAACAATAGAGGGGCCAACAAATTAGGGAGGCTTAGAGTACTTCATGCGTATTCCATGTTGCTCGTGTGTGAGTGAGTGAGTGAGTGAGTGAGTGAGTGAGTGAGTGTGTGTCTGTGCGTTAAGGAGGGAGAGAGAGAGGGAGAGAGAGAGGGAGAGAGAGAGAGAGAGTTTTAGGAAAAATTGAAAAAGTTTAATTTGCACAAAATTAAGAGAGCCGAGTTAACATGAAATTGAGAATTAATGTTTAGCGGAGAACACAATGTTACTTTCAAAGTGATAAAATTAAAAAAATAAAATATATATATTAAATATATAGATATGAAATTTTATAAGTGGTAAGTGTATTTAAATCTCTTACCTATATACACATAATTTTCATATATTTATACATATATGCTTACATCGAGTTAGAAGAAGATATTTAATATTGTATAATAGAATTTATTATAAAAATTAATCAGCACTACAAAATAATTAAATTATTGCATTTAATTATGATTGTGCTTGCTATCTCCAAAATAAAATAATAAAAAAACATGATCAAAATAAACTTTAAAATATAATTAAATTGATATTCAAGCAATTATTATGTGAAAAAAATTAAACATAATGAAATTATACTTTAAACTTTGAGGTGCATTTTGGCATAATGACTTGGATTTCATCTGAAACTCTACAGTTAAGTATGCACATATAAGAACACTCTTGGGATAGGTGCCCTCTAAGAAAGTTACACCAATGTAATAAGATTCTGAGGTGATTAGGCCAAAGGGGACAATATATCAATGAGTAAAAGTTAAGGCAAATGGTGTTATAGTGTTACACTATTCTGAAGATAGGAATATTTGTGTCATTGATGATTCTGGTATAACAACATTGATAAGAATGTCAGTTAACTAAGTGAGGGAGATTATGAAATCACTTAATTAAAATGAAGCTAAAGTCTTAAACTTTGAGGAATCTTTCAGTATAACTGTTCAGAAACTCCAATGTTAAGTGTGCTCTTGCAAGAGTACTCCTAGGATGGGCAACCTCCTATGAAATTGTATGAAGGAGACAAAATCGGAAGGCCATTAGATCAAAGAGGAAAATATCTCGATCGATGAGAGTTTATACTTTTAAAAATGATATCAGAATATTACACCAGTCTAAAAATAAGAATATATATCCGGTGGATGATTTTGTCTTGAGAGCAATGATGAGGACGTCAATTATTTATGTTGGTGGCCCTTAAGTAAAATAAAGCTAATCTCTTAAACTTCCAGACTCTTTTAGTGTGACTGTTGGAATTTCATCGAAAACTCCAAAGTTAATAGTACTCATGGGATGGCCATTTGGCCAAAACTAACAATTTCTTAATGGTTGAGAGTTAGAGTTGTACAAATAAAAAAGAAACTCACACACATAACACACAATTGTTATGCATTTATATATCCAACACCTAAATTTTCATATTTATATTTAGATTTCTTTTGGTGTCATAAACTTACGCATGAAAACATGTATTTATCTTCACAAGATTAGTATTAGTGATTTTTTTGTTGTAATGTTAAAAAATTGTCGGATGTCAATGCATATGTCAGATATATAAATACATAAAAATTATATGGTATAAATGTAAATGCCCCATAATAATGAGCAAAGTATTGTTTTCAAGCAACATCATTAGAAAAGCATAATCCAAATTTCATAGACAAAAATTGGCCACTATTACCTNATCGAGATTAAAGAATTTTCAACTTTGTAAGATTATTCAAAGGTGTTAATTTACTTCTGCATAGACATCGAGACAATCTGCTTCATGGATCTTTATCAACTTGCTTTTTTGAGATTCTTAAGAGCATAATGAGGCTCAGCTTATTCATGTATAGTAATACTAATCCTTTAAATACAGGTAGTGCTGGTGACGTTCTTGAAGATGACCCTGTTGGAAGATTGAAGGTGTTTGTATATGAGCTTCCCAGCAAATACAATAAGAAGATACTGCAGAAGGATCCAAGATGCCTCACCCACATGTTTGCTGCCGAGATTTTCATGCACCGTTTCTTGATGTCCAGTCCAGTCCGCACTCTAAACCCGGAGGAGGCGGATTGGTTCTACACACCTGTTTATACTACCTGTGATCTAACACCAAATGGTCTCCCCTTGCCTTTCAAGTCGCCACGAATGATGAGAAGTGCAATACAATTGATCTCATCCAATTGGCCCTACTGGAATAGAACTGAAGGCGCTGACCATTTCTTCATTGTTCCTCATGACTTTGGAGCATGCTTCCACTATCAGGTAAGTAGGGCTGTAATCGAACCGAGCTTGAACGAGCCTCATGTTTGTTCGTGTTTGGCTCGTTTAAATTTTTTTTATTTGAANTTTCCACTATCAGGTAAGTAGGGTTGTAATCGAACCGAGCTTGAACGAGCCTCATGTTTGTTCGTGTTTGGCTCGTTTAAATTTTTTTTATTTGAAATAGGCTCATGTTAGAAATGACTCGTGAATAAATATGTTTGTGTTCTACCCGATTTGGATCTGTCGATTTGTTTCAACAAGTTCAACTCGAAATTAGCTCAAATTATTTAATAAATAGCAAAATTAACTTTTTTTTATAAATACAATATAAAAAATCATTAGAAAATTATTATAAAACTTAATTATTTAACTAATTTGAGTGAAAATGAGCTGAACATAATTGACTAAAAGTGTTTATGTTTGACTCATTTATAATCACACTGAAAAAATTATTTGTATTCAACTCACTTGCTTAACAAAGGAATCAAACATGAGCTGCTTAGTAAGCCCAACATGAGTTATTCCCTAGCNGCCCGATTTGGATCTGTCGATTTGTTTCAGCATGTTCAACTCGAAATTAGCTCAAATTATTTAATAAATAGCAAATTTAACTTTTTTTTATAAATACAATATAAAAAATCATTAGAAAATTATTATAAAAATTAATTATTTAACTAATTTGAGTGAAAATGAGCTGAACATAATTGACTAAAAGTGTTTATGTTTGACTCATTTATAAATCACACTGAAAAAATTATTTGTATTCAACTCACTTGCTTAACAAAGGAATCAACCATGAGCTGCTTAGTAAGCCCAACATGAGTTATTCCCTAGCTACGCTTTTTTAGACAGCCTTGCAAATAATGAAAATGATTTATGTAAATCACTTGCCATCTTGCTAGGCCTTCTAGAAATGCAATTTTTCCTTCATTAGGTTGTTAGGGTCTGTGTTGCCTTAACATATTTTTTTTATTATTATTTTTTAGGAAGAGAAAGCCATTGAAAGAGGAATTCTTCCTTTGCTTCAGCGTGCAACATTGGTTCAAACTTTNATAATCGAATCGAGCTTGAACGAGCCTCATGTTTGTTCGTGTTAGGCTCGTTTAAATTTTTTTCTATTTGAAATAGGTTCATGTTAGAAATGACTCGTGAATAAATATGTTTGTGTCTGCCCGATTTGGATCTGTCGATTTGTTTGAGCATGTTCAACTCGAAATTAGCTCAAATTATTTAATAAATAGCAAATTTAACATTTTTTTATGAATACAATTTAAAAAATCATTAGAAAATTATTATAAAAATTAATTATTTAACTAATTTGAGTGAAAATGAGCTGAACACAATTGAATAAAAGTTTGTTTATGTTTGACTCATTTATAAATCACACTAAAAAATTATTTGTGTTCAACTCACTTGCTTAACAAAGGAATCAAACATGAGCTGCTTAGTAAGCCCAACATGAGTTATTCCCTAGCTACGCTTTTTTAGACAGCCTTGCAAATAATGAAAATGATTTATGTAAATCACTTGCCGTCTTGCTAGGCCTTCTAGAAATGCAATTTTTCCTTCATTAGGTTGTTATGGTCTGTGTTGCCTTAACATATTTTTATTATTATTATTTTTAGGAAGAGAAAGCCATTGAAAGAGGAATTCTTCCTTTGCTTCAGCGTGCAACATTGGTTCAAACTTTTGGGCAGAGGAATCATGTTTGCTTGAAGGAGAATTCTATCACCATCCCTCCTTATGCTCCACCGCAGAAGATGCAAGCCCACTTGATTCCTCCGGACATTCCACGCTCAATCTTTGTGTATTTCAGAGGTTTGTTTTATGACGTCGGGAATGATCCGGAGGGCGGTTATTATGCGAGGTAATACACCGAAAGTTCAATTAGATAGTTGTAAAGTTTGAACCCCGTTGGCGAGCCTAAAGATTTGAAGGCCATCTTGTTGTGTTACCTACATGCATTAGGTGCATACTTTTTAGGGCCATTTAAACATATCTACTTACATATCTAACATCTAAATTTCACTTTTATATTTATACCAATCAAATATTTCATATCACACTAAAAATATCACTATTTTAACTTAAAGAAAGTGTCATACACATTTTCATGTATGAGATAATATAATAATTGAGTGGTATCCATTTAATTCTTCTAAGTTTAGTGGTCATTTGGTTTATTGAAATATAAATACATTATTATAGAAATGCAATGAAATTGAAATGTAGTGTTTGAAATATTTTAAAGTTTGGCTAGGTGTAAAATTGACACAGGATACTATTTCTTTATTTCCTTTTCTTTGAAGTAAAATAATGATAAAATAAAGCCCAACAACGGCTGGCAGTGGGCGAGGTTGCGGCATAACTGCTGNTTAAAAATATCACTATTTTAAAAGAAATTGTCATACACATTTTCGTGTACAAGATAATATAATAATTGAGTGGTATGCATGTAATTCTTCTAAGTTTAGTGGTCATTTGGTTTATTGAAATATAAATACATTATTATTGAAATGCAATGAAATTGAAATGTAGTGTTTGAAATATTTTAAAGCTGGCTAGGTGTAAAATTGACACAGGATACTATTTCCTTATTTCCTTTTATTTGAAGGAAAATAATGGTAAAATAAAGCCCAACAACGGCTGGCAATGGGCGAGGTTGCGGCATAACTGCTGCAGCCGCCGCCAGCTGCCAGCAGTGATGGGTGGCTACGATGTATTTAGAAATTATCAAACCGGTCGATTTTTACATGCATCAGATTTGAACTATAGTCTGACTTTCAAATAAATCAAAACTTTATATTGTAGTTGATTTACATCCAACAAGATGCTAAAAAATTTCAATACATGGTTTACATTACTACACACATAACACGGGCAACCATACAGTCCCTTGTCTTGAGCCCTGTGAGACTTTTTGATAGCAGCTTCAGTAAATTACATAAATCTGAATTTATAAATCATGTATATCCGAATTTGCTAAATTCTGCTGACAATAAGTCTGAGAATTACGAGAGGAATTGAGAAGAAACTGAATTTTACTGAATCCAGGATTTAAAATTACCTTTCTTTTTACGAAACTTTAAGTCAAATCCAACTTGAATCTATTACCATTTACCAAACAGATCCTGAATCTTACAATTGAGTTTGAACCACGTGCAGGGGCGCCAGAGCATCAGTTTGGGAGAACTTCAAGGATAATCCCCTCTTCGATATCTCAACGGAGCATCCAACCACCTACTACGAAGACATGCAGCGTGCCATCTTCTGCCTCTGCCCATTAGGCTGGGCGCCATGGAGTCCGAGGTTGGTTGAAGCCGTCATCTTTGGCTGCATTCCAGTCATCATTGCAGACGACATTGTGCTACCGTTCGCCGATGCCATCCCGTGGGAAGACATTGGCGTGTTCGTCGCCGAGAAGGATGTTCCAAGCCTAGACACTATCCTTACATCCATTCCTGCGGAGGATATATTGAGAAAGCAGAGGCTGCTTGCCAACCCTTCGATGAAGCAGGCCATGTTGTTCCCTCAGCCTGCTCAAGCTGGTGATGCCTTTCATCAGGTATTGAATGGGCTTGCTCGCAAGCTCCCGCATGATGAGAGTATTTATTTGAAAATTGGGGATTTGAGGCTGAACTGGACTGCGGGTCCGGTGGGGGACTTGAAACCTTGGTAGGGAGAGTCATGGCTGCTGCTCTGGTGGAATGTGTTTTTTTTTATTATTTTTCATTGAGTCTGGTACTTGATGAAACTTTGTGTAGGTTCCTGAGAAATTTGAACTGAAAATTTACAATTATTACATAGTTTTGCTTTTTGTTAATTGATCTATGCTTTTAATTGATTGTTTTGTTTTTATATTTCTGAAATGGCTGCGAAGATGCTGCCCTTGCAAAATATAATGCTATTTTAGCTTCTGTTGAATTCGAAATTAGCTGGGAGAAATACTCAAGAAATAGAACGTAGAAGAGAGAAAAAGAATAGAGAGAACACATTAATAAATAGTAGAATTGTATAATTTTTATTTATAAAATGAGCTCCCTATTTATAGGTAAAAGGGTTGGTTGAATTACGCTCTAATCCTAATAAAGTGGGGTATGTAGAGAGTATTTTGGGTAATAATGCATTAATAGGGCCAGGCTTGAGAAGGCACTTTGCCGGGTATTTTGGCGGCCTTTTTTTGCGGGCCAACATACTAGTTCGAACAAACCACTTTTATCAAATTGGTTTGTCAGGCAAAATCCCGTGCTTAAGGCCATACGAAGAGTCTGGCCGAAGCACCCTTTTGACGGCTTGGTGACTGCTATTTGTCATGTGAGATGGATGTCGCACGACCGTCATGAGTCGAGCGAATAGGTTCAACCTCGTGGACTACTCCTGGTAGGCCCTAACCAACCACATCATTTGGCTTGTCGAATATTGGATATCTTTGAGATTCAATTTGACATTTTTTTTATGTGCATATTAAGTTTCTTGATTTTTTTGATCCTTGATAGTGACAATTGTAATAAGGATAACTTAATTTTAAATTTTAAAAAATTAACTATATTCATGATTATTAACTATGCATTAATTGACTTTCCTTTGAATTTTGTGTTTGGCCTTATGATTAGGGAGGCAAGGAAAGAGAAAAAAGTGTCTTAGCTTTTTGTTTTATCCTACAAGAGCTATTTACTCTTCGTTCCTTGTTATGGTGAGTGACCATCCTTCCAAATAGAATGTCGTGCTTCGTTTTGAAGTTGAGAAGCGCGAGCCGATAGGATTTTTTCGCCGATCCTGCCTTCCCGCTCCCGATCGCAAAAGTCACGCCCTTCCCGCTGTCGCGAACCGAAGCGAAGCTTCTGTTGTTTTCACGAAACCACTCCCGCCTCCCGCCACTACTACTCCCGCTCTCTATTTTCGTGAAGAGTCACATCTCCTTTCACTGTTAAAATGCATCGTAGCGGCTCTCCTACAGTTTACGAAGTCACGACCCTTTTTGTTTTTCTTTGGACTTTCATGGGACAGTGGAAGGACTTCCACGGGAGAGAGTGGAAGAGAAGTGCAAGTAGTAGTTCCTTGCGGCAGAAGGAAGGAGAAAGAAGAAGAAGAAGAAGAAGAAGATTGTTCTTCATTGACTTCTTTTTGGTGGCTTGTGATAGAAGAAAAATTGAGTTTATTTCTCTTGTAAGTTTGTCTTCTTCGGTGTATCTCGGTGTAGAGCTTCTTCGGTGTTTCTCGGTGTAGAGAGAGAAGAAGTGAGAGTAGAGAAGTGAGAGATTCCTCTTGTAAGTCGAGACGATCGACTGATGTAAATTCCTCAAGTACTAAAATTCTTTGCAACTCTATGGACGTAGGCAATTTGCTGAACCACATAAATCTGTGTGTTCCGCTGTATTACTATTTTCTGGCGTGAGTTTTCTCATAAAATCGTTCAAATCCGATGTATTTTCTAGAAGATATGTTAAAAAGCATTTTTGGAGCTTAAGCACCGATTTTGGGCTCTTAAGCGCCCTTCTCTCTTTTTGTTGGTGCCTAAGCACCATGTTTGGGCTCTTAAGCTTTAGGCAGAAGCACTTTAGTGCCCGGTTTCTGCCTCTATGGCTCTGGTGTGCCTCGGTTCGACCCGATTTGCTCTGTTTTGGTCCATTTTTGTTCATTTTGCCCCAATCACTCCAAATTCTTCAATTTGATGTGCTTAGAACCAATAACACAAGAAAACATACTTTTAAAGTGAAATATCATTATAAAATATAGCACAAAAAATAGTACATTTTTTGGCACATTAAAATTTCCTAAGCTTAAACATTATTTGTCCTCAAGTAATACTACATTTTTTAAATGATTTATGTAGATTAGAGTTAATGGGTCATCCTTTAGAATTGCTAAAAAATTTTTTCTAAAAATGTGATAATTCAAATTAGAAGAACTTCAAGTAAATTCGACTAGCCTAAGGTCTAAAATATTTATCATCAAATTTGGGAATTTGTTTTCCTGTCTAATTTAGAAATATATGCAGATTTTTCAAACTTCAGATCCTATGAACTTTACTTTCTAGACTTAAGAATTCTCTTAAAAATAGTTTTTACTAATATAAGTATAAAGAATAAGCTTAGAATTGCTCTAAGTTCTTTACTCTAGAAAAAACTCAAGTGAAACCAATTTTTTATTAGGACCTGTCCTCAAATTTCTCACTTTTTTTTTCTTGCTTTTTCTTTTTATTGTTCAGGATCTTTTTGATCCATTCTTTTCTTTTTCTCTCTTTTTCCTTTTGTTATGTGAAGATTACTATATCTGGAGAAATCCTTAAATAATTTTGAATTTCACTATCCTCTTATAAAGTTAAAACTTATTACTTTCCTTCACTTGAAAAGATGTATTTTTTCTTTTAAATACTTTCTAAGAGAGTCTTAAATGTTTGAAAATAAAAATTCTAAGAATCCCTAATTTTTCAAAAGTACGATTCTTCCTACTAAAGATAGTTATTCATTTTCCCAAGCTCTCCACTAAATATCCTTAACTCTAGGTTCACCCTTTTCACTAAAAATATCAACTAAGTTTTCGTACTCCATTTCTATACTTAAAATTCTAACATCCTTAAGGTAACTCCACATAACAATAATCATTAGAAATAAAATACAAATTTATTTGTATTACTTTTGAAAACAAGTAAGGTTTAAATTTGAATGATTTTTCTTTTCCCCCAAACTCAAGCTCAAACATGTGTAACAATGTCGGCACTAAAAAGTTGAGGAGTTGTTAAGTTGTCGGCTACTAGGATGGATATCTTAACACCCATTTTAATTTAATTTAATATATATATAATTTGGAAAAAAATAGTATTTTAGATTTTTGAAAATACTAGACTGAACCGATCTCATCTCCCCAATAGTTTAAATAAACGAGCCTAATACCGCAAGTAGTGCACCTATCCTAAAGGATAAATACACTACTTACTAGTGAAGTCTCTATTAATAAACTAAAGATTATATGACATCCGCTTAAGTTTGTGAAACCATTTTATGTGACCTACAATTTTTCCTATTTAATACAAAGAATTAAATAGGGTTTAGATTAAGCTGGGTTCAGGAATGCCTCCTATAAGGGCAAGCCCCTATAGTTAATTACATCCTAGATAATCGAGGTCACCTAACAAAACTCTCGATAAAAATTAGGGGATATTATCTTCAAAGAGGTCAAAGGGTTAGTACTTTTCAACGAGATCAGACAAAGAGGTGTGAAAGGAGAATGACTCAAGTTTGTAACATTTTACTTTAGAATCAAAGGAGGAAGAATTAGGGGATGTCATAGATCCGGGGGAGAACTTCAGTGACTTCCCAAGTTGTCCTATGATTTGGCTTCAATTTAAAGCATAAATATTTAAATATTTCATCCTGCTAATTTTATTAATTAGGGCCTATATTCGTGTGAAACGATCACACAAATAGCCTGGAAGATGTGAGGACTTAGTTCGTGACAGACAACAACCTCGAAATCCTAAAGCAGGTTAGGGCTTAAATTGTATAGTATAGCTATACAAAGTCCTAAAGATAAATTGAGGATTTATGTTGCATAAGCAAACAACCTCGAGTTTCTATGGATTTGTTATTTAATCCTAAAGAATGGTTTAAATGGTGGAGACATGTTTTGTTGTTGAAGATGGTCATGCTGCCCACAATGGTAGCTCCAAGCTCCTCATCGTGGCAAGTTTAGGTTTTCTAATGTGTTAAGTTATGAAGTCAAAATTAGATGTCCCTATGGTTATGGTCAATTAAATATTATGGGGGATATTAAAGTTGATTAGAGCGACAACGGTTAGGATCCTAATTCCCTCATTCTGGTACCACTATTTTATATCAGATTCACTTAGTCCAAATGAATTTACTAAACTCAACTTAATGAGTTCCATATTTTCATTTAGACCATGGGAAATCTCGTTAGCAACCGTAGGTTACCTCCTCTGAGGGATTCCCGATCATCCGATAGAGACGTCTTAATGTTTGTGTGATGTTTGTGATTAAATTTTGAGTTGTTTTATATTTTGAATGTTGTGGCGGTGAACCGTGGGAAGCCTCGTTAGCAACCGTAGGTTTCCTCCTCCGAGGGATTCCCGATTATCCAATAGAGACGTCTTAATTTAGTTGAAGTTGTAGTTTTTTGAGGAATTCCCGATCATCCGATAGAGACATCTTAATTTAGTTGAAGTTGTAGTTTTGTGTGATGTGTGTGTGAATTGTTTTATATTTTGAATGTTGTGGGGGTGAATTTTATCTTGGTTGATTTTAGTTTTAGTCGATCATCAAATAGAGACATCTTAATTAAGTTAAAGTTGTGGTTTTATATGATGTTTGTGATTAAATTTTGGATAGAGACGTCTTAATTTAGTTGCAATTGTAGTTTTGTGTGATGTTTGTGATTAAATTTTGAGTTGTTTTACATTTTGAATGTTGTGGGGGTGAATTTTATCTTGGTTGATTTTAGTTTTAGCTTTGGTTTTGGTTTATTCGAATGTTGTGGCGGTGAATTTTATCTTGGTTGATTTTAGTTTTGGTTTTGGTTAACATGCAAGTTATGTTGTGGTGGTGAATTTTATCTTAGTTGATTTTAGTTTTGGTTTTGGTTTCAATTTTGTGGCTATCCTAAAGGTTTTAGTTTTCATGCAGAGTGACATCATTGTTTAGAATGTACATTTATATGCATAAAAGTACAATGTAGGAAAGTACGAGAAAAGAAAGCACTGTAAACTATAAAAACATACATGGCGAGTTTTCTCGTTCCTTCACCTGAAACTTCAGCCCTTGCAAAGCATATACATATATAATTTTGCAGGAATTAAAGCACGCATTATAGAAAAAGTAGGAAATACTGACTTGAAATGTGTCTATTAAATCCTATGTTGTATCTTGATGTATTTAAATTTTAAGGATGATTCCATTCAACAAATTATGATAATCTCACACGTCCTTCAAGATTTCCAAAGGATCATGAAGATGTTTTGGGTAATACCTTAGACATTTCGTGGTCCTCGGAGTTATCTTGAGTTCATTATGGTTTTATCATATTTGTTATATAGTTCATCCAATTAATACCCTTATGCTTAATGAATTTGATGTCTTAATTATCCCTTAAGTGGAGTAATTATCACTTGATATCTCACTTATGAATTATATGAGTAGGGGCCCTTGGGGGCAACTTGGCTTATTTAAGGAATTTAGCTAATTTGATTTTAAAGAATGGGCTTGTAGTATTTTGAAAAGTTTTAAATTAGTTATGAGTTATTTTCTAAACCTCATTAGACAACATTTTGATTAAGCCTAGTTCACTACTAAGCCCGTAAGATTTAATGGGTGGATTTATAATTTTAAGAAAAAAGATTTTTCTTAATGTTTATATTTATATTCTTAATCCTTATCATGAATTATAAATCATCTTAAAACCATTAGTTGGGGCTTAAAATCAGTGAGTTATAATCTTCTAAAATCAAACCCCTCACCTAAATATCTCCCTATTTAAATATTTTTTTAAATTTCATTAATTTTGAAAAATTACAAATTTATCCTTTATAAGACCAAAGTGAGATTGGTTACTACCATTTATCCCTTCCATATTTAAGTCATCAAAATATATCAATTAAGATCATTTGTTTCCCATTTAGTCCTTTGGTCAAGCCTAAAATATTAATTAAGCCTTAAATTCCAAAATTACTCTTTTGCCCCTAAGGCCTTAATACCCTATAATTCATTAAATTAAACTAAAATGACTTGAAAATTTTATGTTACCTCACTAATGAGTTAATTAAAACATCAGAGGAGAAAATGTGATTTTTCTGAATTTATTTAATTTTATAATTATTTTTAATGCAAAAATAAGGATTTTTAATGAAAATTTAATAACTTAATCAAAATAAAGAAAATTATTAGAGGTTCACCTAGGTTAGAGGACCACTTGGACCAATTTTCATGATTTTAATAAATTTAATTTAATTATTAAAATTATTTGTTTGTTTTGAGTATTAATTAAATAAAAAATAATATTTAAATGGAAAATTAAGTTTTATATTTTTATTAAATTATTATGAATACAAGGAGCCTGAAGAAATAAATTTCATATTTTTTTTATTTATATTTTAATTATTAGAATTATTTTAGTAAAAAATTAAAGAAAATTCGTTTTTAAGCCTTTCAAAATTAATATCTTGATTTAAAAAATTAGGAAAATTATTTTGGTTGGTTCCAAGTAATCAAGAAGCCAAATGTGATATTTTAGTGTGTTTTTATAATTTTGTGATTTTTATGATTTTTAATTAATTTTAATCATTTAAATGCTAAAAAATAGTTTAAAAATGAAGTGTTCATTTTAATTCCAATTTTTTTTCCTAGGTTCCTCTGATCATAAGGAACTCCCAAAATCAGTTTTGTGATTTTTTGAATTGTATTTTAATTATTATGATTATTTTAATATAAAAAATGTCATTTTATCTTAAAAATTTATTTTAGTGATCAAATTAACATTAAGTTACAGTAGAGAAAGATTTTCATGTCATTTACGTTTATAATTACTCCAAATTATTTTTTTTTTTCATTTTTAGGGTTGGTGACAATTAGAGTTATTTTAAATGAGTTAGACCAAATTTATATTTTTTCTAGGATCTTCTGATCATAGTGAACCTACCAAAATAAGTTTTAAATTTTTTTGATGAGTATTTTAATTATTATAATTTTTATACCAAAACAGAGACCATTAACTTGAAAATTGAATATCTCTAGTTAGACATTCTTCCTGACCTTGGAAAAATTAGGGGAGATGCCTAACAATAGAGACATCAAAAGCCCCATGGTCCCATACCATGGTGAAATGTCTATGCTAATGGAGAATCAAAATAAGGAAATTACCATTTAATTAATTAAAAATAAAATATGCATCAAATAGACATGAAAATATTTCTACATTGTTCTCCTCTTTTTAGTGAGCAACAAGGTATTTTTATTTTATTTTTGTAATTTTTCTAGACAAAGTTATGGATTTTTGAAGTTTTGGGTAGTTAAATAATTCAAATAAAATCCTATTTATCTACTTATCCTACTCAGCCTCATACGCGTCCAAGAGGCATGTGTTGCCGTGGGATTAGGCACCTCCGTTCGCTTCAGCTCCCCCTTTTTAAACCACAGCTCTGTTTGGCGCGATCAGGACCGTCCAAGATATACACTCTCAATCAAACGACACATGGTCATAGTTCCTAACGAGTCAAGCCCACAAACCGTCCATCTTCTAGACCTAATATCTCGCTCGATTCTCAACCAAATCAAGTAAGGTTTGTTCCTATGGACTCTTCTTGACTAAGAGAACATATCCATATGGTTAATCAACACTTACATCAACTCTATACACATGGAGAATGAAATGAAGATCAGTTTAGGGTTAAGTTTCAATACCTTGGTCCAAGAGGGGAAGCCTCGATTAGATGCTTGTGAAAGCTTCGTGGGGGTCCCAAAAACCTAGGGATTGAGCCTCGAGCAGTGGTGAATAGCCTAGATATGATTTTGACTAAAGTCAGTTTGGGGGTCAGATCAAAGTTTACCTTAAGGTGCCCTGGTGATGGGGCTTTTGTGGGAGATCTTTCTCTCTCACTGTGGGGATGGTGTGGGTGCAATTAATTTGGATTTGGTGGAGGTTTGGTGAGTTCCTATTTTGGCCTTGAATTTAAGCTCCAAAATTGAGCTCAAACAGTGGATTTAAGTGGCTAGGGATGGTTGGGTTGAACTAGGAGGTCTTAAGAAAGCTCTGGAAGCAATTTGGCAGAGTCTCCCCAAGAAATTTCAAGCTCTCCTCCTTTGTCCATGGAGAGTGGGTTTAAATAGAGGGGGAAGGAGAGGCCACCAGGGGCAATTGATGGGTGTTTTAGGTTTCTTATGTGGATGCCAACAAGGTGAAAAAATCCAATTGAGATGATACAACTTGGATGGGATTAATGTTGAGTTTTAGCCTAGGAGGAGCAATTTGGGGTGGATTTTTTGGTAGCCAAGGTAGCCAACCGACCAGGGAGAGGTCACCATCCCATTGAGTAAGGTCAGGACTTGGATTTGGTGAAGTCAATTTGGGTTGGTCATGTGTAAAGGTGTTGAATTAAAATATGATGTGGGAAGGGCTATTTTGGGTTAGTTTGGGTCAAATAATCGATTTGGGTTGGGTTCACCCACCAAGACTGGCTTGGCTGCTGAGGGAAATCAGATAGTTCAACTTAGTCATTAGTAAGGTCCCTATCCAAATTATTTGGTTAAATATGGGGTTTAGGTGAGACATGGGAGGGGTTAAGAGAATCTTAAAGATATTTGAAAGTGACTTGGCCTCTTGCCACTAATAGTATGGTGATGTGGCATGGCTCTCATGGCTCACCTATGGCTTCAGACTGGCTTCATGGCTTCCATTTGGCTTGGTCAACTTTCATGAGGAGGGATTTTTTGAATTTATGAAATATTTTGGTGGAGTTTGGAATGATGCTTGATTTGGAATGATTTGGTTTTGAATTTATAACTTAGGGAATGATTTTGATTGAATGGATGATGAGGGGAAAGAATTGCCATATGGGCTTTGGATTTGGGCTTTTGAAATTAAATGTGGTGGGCTTGGGGTTTTGAATTTAAAATTGATTTTGGGCTAAAATGTGGAATAATTGAATGTTGAGTTTGGTGTATGGAGATGTCATGAAAGATTTGGAAAAATTTCAAGTGATTTTGAGTTGAGTTGATGGGCTAATTTGATGGATTTATGCATATGGTCAAAATTGGGGCCTTTTTATTTGGGTAAAATTGGGTTTGAAATTGGATCAAATTGGGCTTGAATTTTGTTTAGGATAGGATTGGGGATGATGAATTTTTATTTGGAATTGAAATTGGACAAGATTGAGGTCAATTGGGCTAAGATTGAGGCTAATTTGGGGACATTTGGGCCTTTAAGGGCAAATTGGGGCTTTTGGTCAAATTGGACTAATTTGGTTAAATTAGGTCAAATTGATGATAAAAAATTGAAATTGGGAATATTTGGGATGTTGAAATTTTTGGGAATTTATGGAAGTTTTAGGTCATGATGGGCATTTTGGTAATTATGGCAATTTTTTTGGATATTTCGGAAACTTGGTGATTTTGGTGAATTTTGGTCAGTTTAGGTAGTGATGAGGGGTTTGGGATGATTTTTTGGGCAAATTTGGGTAATCTTGGAAAAATTAGGGTTGTAGGGGTATTTTGGTAATTTGGTGATTTGGGGCTAAAATGGGCCAACAAGCCATGAAGCCATACTAAACCAATAGAAGCCATATGAGGACTCAATTTGGATGCTCAATATGCTGGTTCTAACCCTCTTAGCCAAATACTAAGGGTACAAGGTCATCCACATGAGCTTTTCAAAAGGAGTCAAGAGATCAACCTAATGGGTCATAGGGTTAGGGTATGTGAGAGAGTGTAGTGTGTGCAAGTTAGCCCCACCAAAACCAGATCACCCAGTGTTATTCCTAAGATCTTACCATCATATGGGGAACTTCACTTGGGTTCCCCCATACTGACCCCACCTACTAAGTGCTAGAGGTTAGGACCAATATGTGGAACTCCAAGTTGAGCAGAGAAGAGTTTGAAATTTCTAATGGTGAGGGTTCCTTTTCTAGTCCTCCAAGAATAGACAACATGAGACTTCTATGGCTAGACCCTAGGCTACTAAAGAGGAAAAACTAGACCTCAACCAAAAATGAGGTCAACAAACAATGAAGTACAAAAATATGTGGCAGGAAAAGTTCACTTTTACAATTTACTACACATCCTACAAAAAATATCAATAAATAACACATGGTAGAAAATTTGCAGTAGAAAGTAAATCTAGTCTAAACATGCTTAATATAACACTATAAAGGAATTTTAAATAGTAGAACATGTACAAACTGAAGATTAATTAGAAACACATTTAAACTTTATAAAGGAATTATTGGATGTGAAGAAGTTTAAAATATTGATATAAGTTTTGTCATCTTCAATGACTCATTTAGCAAAGGTTCTAAAGTGCTGTGAAGAAACAAATTTAGTTCTCATTTGTGAAAATGTCAATTTATGGTCATCGGAGGGATTGTACTGGGACATAAAATTTCTAAAAATTAGTAATGAAGTGGATAAAACAAAAATTCAACTTATTGCTGAATTACAACCTTCTAATTCAGTAACTGTTGTAAGAAATTTTCTAAGGCAACCTGGATTTTATATGAAATATATTAAATACTTTTCTAGAATTGTTAAGCCTCTTTGCCAAAAGATACTAAGTTTTATTTTAATGATGATTGTCTTAAAGTTTTCAATTTATTAAAAAAAAGTTAATTATTACACCTATCATTGTTTCACCTGACTGAGAAAAATCATTTGAATTAATGTGTGTTGCAAGTGATTACCGTATTGGAGCTGTTTTAGGACAAAAATATGATACATTTTTTAAATTTATATATTATGTCAGCAAAAAACTGGACATATAACCAAAGTAAATGGACATATGTTGAATCCTTACATTGGAAATAAGCCCTATTATGAAGAGACTTTAATGTTGGGTCTATCTGAGTAAAACTTTTGGATACGTCGGGCTAACGACCTTAAACCAAGCACTTTGTGGGAGGCAACCCATAGTTATCAGTGTGATTTGATTTATGTTTTTTATTGTTGTATTATTGTGACTATCATTTGCTTTTGTAACATTATTTTAACATTATTGAAGGTATTAAACATGATTAAAAATTGAAGAAATTTGACGTTAGGTGAATCAATGTTTAATTGGATACTAGCGCCTAGGTGCTAATAATTAGCACCTAAGCGCCAGAGCCCTGTGAAGTTGGCGCCTAGACACCATAGTTTCTAGACGTGGGAAAACCAACCCAAAGCAGTTTTTTCCATGTCGCCTCTATAAAACTGCCTAGCCTTCATCCCTAATCTTCATTCCTTCAAAATTTTCACCAGAGAAGAGAGTTTAGAAAGGGTCAGAGATCTTACTTGCTTCCATGGAGAATATAGAGAATGGAGTTGGAAATAAGTTTGTGTACAATGATGCCCAAACTTATTTCAATGGATTCTTAGCGCTGAGTTTGAAGAAGGTGACAAACAAGTTGGGTAGGATTGAAGAGATTTCTAATCTACACAACAAGTTGCGTGAGACGTATCACCAGTACGAGCACTTGGAGTAGCAGATGAAACTTCAATCCAATCACTTGGCTTGTTATCAAGATGCTCAGGTAGCCATGTATAGTAAGAACAAATGGATTGATGAAAAGGAGGCTATAGATTTTCCTCGCTCCCTTGCCTTCTACACATTTGATTGCAGATATTTGGCATGTGAGAAGGGTGACAGGAATGAGATCAACGTGATTGATCATTATAATAGAATTCTAGTGTTTGTGATTGATGTTTTTGTTTGCTTTAGTAAAGGATGTGTTATGTGTGTTGATCCAAAGAAAATATAGATGTGTAAAATTTATAAAGTTGAATCCGCTTTACAACGGTAACAAAAACTTGATGTATTTTTTTATGAACAATAACCTTAAGCACTTAATGTTGGGATTCTACGCAAGTATATGTATCGTTATCAAATAGTATAAGACTTTCTATTTAAGTACCAAATATCGATCCTACGAGGAAGGTTTAAATTTGAAATGATAAATTAACTAGGAAATTCATAGAAATAACATGAAATTACTGTCACTAATTTTGAATGTTTATGATACTATCAAAACTAAATTATTAACTACTAGCAAACTTTTAATGCAAAGTTTAAAATAATAACTACTAAACTATGTTTATGTGATGAAGTTTTCTAATATGAAAAGGCAACTTTCCCATTACAATGAGTTTTTGGTGAAATGAGATGAAATAATTGGCTTAAATATGTATTGTGCCAAATATGAGCAATTTTAATTATCTACCGTGATTCAGTGTTATATAAAATCATTGGCTAATCTTAGGTTTAGTCCTTAAATCCGTGGCTAGGCTACGAGGATACTGGCTCCCACTTCAGAGCTCTCACTTCCCTTCCCCTGAAGGTTAACTCTCGCTTTAGTTCTTAAACACTAAGATCGAATTGGGGATTCTAGTCTGTCACCCTAAAAATCTCCAATTATACACCCAACAATGTATATTCCCTATTTAGTTGCACTTATTTCTATGAACGAAATACTCCTTCATGGACTTAAATGTGATTCTCACTCTATTGTAGAACTCAAACTCCATTTCCAGAATCATATGTTTCACAACATATTCTAACAATTTGATTGGTCCGATCGAAAAGTAAATTAAGAGCGGAGTTAAAGAAACCATCACAATTTATTATATATTTTAACATTGACACATCCAAATTATCTCTTCATTTCACCATATCTTAGAGTAGGGAGAAAGATGAAGGAAACTACTTAGACTTGCTGAGAAAGATACAAAAAAACACAAATTTCTTATATAAAATGAAGTTCATACACCAATAATAACAAACAACACTTTCAAATAAACAAACAACACTTATTCAAAACTCTTTCTCAAAGCATATCTCTTGTAGCCTCTCTTAGGAAATGTAGGAAGAAGAAATCTCTCACTTCTCTCTCTTTCCAATACTCTTAGAGAAGAATTCACACTTAAATTCACCACAAAAACTCAAAACTATAAAGAAAATTAAATGGCTAATGGCGTGGAATGGCGTGGAAGGGTAAAGTGGCACGAAAGGGGGGCAAAGAGCTGCGAAGAGAGACCAAGAGCAAGTGGAGGAGTGTGAAGAGAGTCTTTTCTGATCAATTTTGGCTCTAAATTGAGCCTAAGGTCGATTTTGCAATAAATGCATCCAAAAAATTTTCAAAAAACATCCAAATTTGTCGAATCTTCTAGAAATAAAGTTTGCACCGACACTGGCGCCGTCGGCGCCCATTCTGGTGTTGTCGGCGCCAGTGGCCATTTAATTAAATCCATTTTCTCTATCAAATAGTGCCATCAACGCTGAAAATTTTTTCAAAAACTCCATTTTAACTCCAAATTTCATCCTTTTTGCTTCTTTTTTGCTCCAAGTCCTAAAAATCAACAACCTACAACAAAACATGAAAAATACCTTCTTTTAAAGTACAATATCACCAAAAATGAGTATAAAATATGGGTCTAAAAATGCATGTATTTTTTGTGTATCAAAATCCCCCAAACTTAAATGTTACTTATCCTCAAGTAACTCTTTCACTACATAAAAATATGACTAATGAAAAAGATTTTAACTTCTAGATATCTATATTTTAGTTCACCAAATACAATAGCACAACTTAATAAAAATGTAAAATAACTCCAGTTAATATTAAAGGTATAAGAATATCTAGCAGTCAAGTCTAAGATTTATGATTCTCTATTCTTTTGAAGGAAAATTGCAAGTTATTCATATTAAAGCTACTTAGAATATCCATATGAAAAAGAACTTCATGAAACTTTACTAGTAAATATGCTAATAATATTGAAATATGAGTTTAGAAAATATAGCCAAGCCTTCTTCTTCAAATTGATTCAAGTGAAGCCAATTTTTAATTAGGCATCTCCTCAAGCTTCTCCTCACATCTTTTTCTTTTCTTTCTCTTTCTTTTCTTTTTCTTTTCATTTTCAGGATCATTTTTAATCCTTTTTTTTTCTTTTTTTTATATGAGGATTACTATATCTGGATAGCCTTTCATGATTTTGAACTTCACTATCCTCTTCTTAAAGTTAAAAACTTTTTCCATTCCTTCACTTTATAAATTTATATTAGCTTTAAAGATTTTTCATAAAGTTTTATTCTTTTCTTCTTTATGAATTTCTAGAGTTTTTAATACTTCAAATATACAAATTCCTTTATTTACAATAGAAAAACATAGTCTCATTTTATCATACAAAATATCTTAATCTATAAAATTAACCTTTATTATTAAATTTTTTTTACTTAAGTTTACTATATATTTAGAAGCATAAATATAGTTATCTAAAGTTATCCTCTAATACCAAAGGTCATGTTAAATTTTAAAATATTTTGAAAATATAA
>JXCR01141636.1:67990-140350 GCA_002079205.1 Phalaenopsis hybrid cultivar
GTGGAAGAAAACATTTAATACATAAATAAAAGACTTATTTGTTAAAGGTTCTAATTTGAAACTTAACTCTGAAATATTGCAGATGCTAATATAAAAAGCTACAAGACTTAAGACATTAAATAACACATAATACATATAAAAATTTGCTGAGAAAGAGTTAACTACAAGTACATCCAACAAAGTACTAAAATCTAACGACAATACTAAAATGATTCCCAATGTATGAACACTCTTACAAATCTACAGTTCACAATTCAACATAACATTTAAGATAAAGTGTTACACTCTAAAAACAAACAGTCTCAACAATAAAGTACAATCAAACATAAACTATATAAAAATCTAACTAAATCATCACCAATCATCATCATCTTCTTCTTCTTCTTCCACATCCAAATTTTGCTGCTGATATGGGGTAAGAATAGGGTAAGTAGGAAACTGAACTGAGTGATCATCGCTCATGTATCTGACCATCGCATCATCATAAGCAGCATCATATTCGAACTTTTTTCTTGTTAAATCATCAGCATTTCTAGCCTCCATATTTTCCATTCTACTTTCCATTCTCAAGATATCTCTCTGTTGGATCATCATCTGCTCCATAAGTTCCAGGATAGTAGGGTACTAGAAGTAGTACTTGAAGTAGAAGGAATATCCTTGGTCCTACTTCCAGATCTCCATCCAACATGAGATTCATAAGTCTTTATATTAGCAGTCCCAATAGGTTTTAGAGGTTCAAACCTCTCCTCATCCACTCTAAAATGAACTCCTTCCTTTTCACATAGTGTGAAGATCAGGGCAGGGTGTGCTAAACCACCAGTAGTCTCTCCCAAAGCAATAGATCAAATGTTCCTATAAATAATAGAGCCTAAATCTATCCTTCTCATATGCTGGATACAAAAGTTCAAGATGGCTCTATCCATTGTAACCTCACTATGATGATTTGTTGGTATCATTCTACCAGAAATAAAGTAGTGTCAGGCCTTAGATACTACATTTAACATAGAAAAAGAAAAATTTAGCTTAACATCATTCTTCACCTTCCAAGCTCCTCTTCCATCAGTGAGAAAATAAATAACTTAATCTAAGGCCTCATTCGTAGCAGAAAACGATTTGTATTGGCAGTTATACACATCTTCTAACTGATAAAATTCATTAATTTTACTTAAGAGTAAACTCTACCATTTTCCCACGAACAAACACACAGCCTTCAGAAGTCTCCTTAAAATTGGCATAGAACTCCATCACTACACCAATAATAGCCTCAACAGTAAAGTAACAAAATTCTTCCACTACCAAGCATTGATTATTCTTTCAACTTCTCCACCCAAATTTTTAAATCCTCAATCCGGAATCACTTTTTGAGTTGTAAGTAAACTATTGAAACAAATGTTGGCTTTGTCATTAACAAGTTTTTTTTCATCAAAATCCACCTTTCTCTTTCCTTTGCTCATTCTTGGTGCCATGGTAATCTACAAAAATTTGATAAAATCCATATAAATTCTCAAAAATTCTGAAAATCACAACGTGTAACATTTTAAACTTAAATCTACTAAGTAAGAGTTCTTCACCAAAGGATATTCTAAAAAATCTTCTAAAAAGTTTTGAAATTTTGGATCTCGACAATGTAAGATAAGTCCTTGGTGAAAATAAAAAATTTTGAGTTCAAAGTGTAGCTTTTACCTAGAGAAGATGAAATCTGAACTTCATTTGCCTTAAAATTGCCTCAAATCTGAGAAATAGCAAGCCCTAGGTACAAAAACTAGAGGTTGAAGGTGACTAAAAGATAAAAATGGTGTTTTACTGTGCAAATCACAAATTTTAAGTGTGTTTGGGTGGTTTTCGGGTCGAGGGCGCTGTCGGTGCCAGTGGCCAAAAATTCATTTTTCTTTTTTCGCTAATTTTCATTTTCTTTCAATTTACTCCAAAGTTTATTTAGTTTTTTTGAACACTAATTTTCATCTTAAAATAATTCACAAACAAACATTTTGACAAACAACACCAAACTAACTTTTATATATGAAAATAAAATTTTACAAATACATTTTTCTAATCACACTTTCACATCCATAAAATAAACTAGATTATAATTCAACATTGAAATCAAGTCATAGCACTAGACGCTCACACAAAACTATACATAGAATCAAAGTCAATAGAGTTCTAAAGCAAAGTAAAGTAAAGTAAATCAAATCCACACAATTACATTAAATACATAATTACTTTAAAGTATTAGAGAGTTCAACTTTTTCAATTATTCAGCTTCAGCTTCAATACTTTCTCCTCCTCTAATATCTCCTATAGACTGGTAATGGAAGTACAAATCGTAGAAGGATCAGTACGAGAATTGATCAGTCAAATTTTCATCGATCTATCCATTTTTCTTAAACATCTGCATCAATTCTGCTTCAATTGTTCCAGTATGATCAAAGTTCTCCTTCATCCTTCAATCTAGGTGGTCAAAAAGATAGTACTTAAGTATTGCATTCATAATACTCTGAAGTTCTCTTTCTATTTTCTTCATTTTCTTCTCCAAAGCTATTGAACTTTCAACCGTTTGTGGCATCAATGGAGTTGAAGCATGTGATGAATGATCTAAAATAATATCTAATGCTTCATTTACATTCCCAATATAATTTTCATCAATAGGAATCATGGGCTCCCATGGTAATAAAACTTTCTCCCAACTTTCATATGAAACTTGAGATTGCAAAGTAAGAAAATTGTAGAAGGATGTTTCAGTCCATATATTGGCCCATTCATAATAATACCCATGACAGATTTAAAAATAATCAATCCCACATCAATGGGAATTTTTATTTAAATGCAATAGTTTAAAATGACACTTTCTCTTATAACTCTACTAATCTTTATGGTAGGGAGTAATTTTGCAGATATGAAGAAGTGCCATTGTTTTGATATTGGATTAAGCAGTGAAGCGGAGAAACTAGCGTATCCCTTGTCTCTGATTTCCCAATTATCATGTTCATCCTTCAGAAAATTATAAACATCTTGCATCATATCTCTCATTGGGATAAAATTTGTATAATGACAGATTGGAACGTTTTCTATCATATACAAATCATTAATTCGAGCCGAAGTAAATGGTACAGCTTTACCTTGAACAAAGATGACTCCTTAGGTAATTCTATGTAAGTTAGCATAGAATTCCTTTACCCCTGGTACAACAACTGCAGCTGTAGTGTAGCACATAACTTTTCAACACCTCTGTATAATGATTTTCTCAATCTATGAACTTGGATTACTCAATCCATGATTGACAAAGCTTCTCTCCTTGATAAGTCATTTTTTTGTAATGTCTTTGTCGTATAATCTCTGTGTGTCAAAATTGATAAACTTTATTCTATTAAAAACTCCATACCTTGAAGTATTTTTGGAATTGGAAGCCATGAAATTCAAAATTAGGAATTTTCTGGTCGTCCAAGTCAGTTTTTAGGCCTTTAAAAACACCTCTCGGTGGTTATTTAGGAGTGAAATCCAACGAAAGTCTGCCAAATTTGCTTTGAATGTGTGAAACTGCTTGAGATGCCATCAGTGCTCCCAATGGCGTTGTTGGCGCCCATTCTGGCACCATCGGTGCCAGAGGCCAAAATCGCGTCTTTTATTTTTTTGTTCAATTTGATTCCAAATTTTCCTCCAATACCAATATTTGTCTTAATTTATAATACATAAAATTGTGTAAGTTTCATAAATATTATTATTTCCTAAAAACACTTATTAAACAAATTAGTAATTTATAGATATATAGATTTATATATGGGTTGGCTCTCACAAAGCGTTTGGTTTAACGTTATCAGCCCGACGTAACATTGTTTAATCAGGATGACTTAACATCAAAACTTTTTTAAATTGTGGTGTTTGTCCTTCATTGTTTGGTATTTGTTCTTTAAATTGTGGTATTTCAATCGATGCCCAGTAACTTTAAATATCTTTTCAATTTTAGGATCTTTAATAACAACAGTTCCATAATGATAGACTTTAATCACTTTAAATGGTCATAACCATCAGGATTTCAGTTTTCCTGAAAATAATCTCATTCTTGTATTATATAATAAAACTTCTTGTCCAGATTCAAACTTATTTTTAATAATCTTTCGATCATGTCATATTTCATTTTCTCTTTATAGATTTTTACATTATCATATGCTTCCTTTTTAATCTCCACAAGTTCATTGAGTTACAATAATCTTTTCTCACTAGCATCTTTTAGATTAAAATTAAATTCCTTAATAGCCCAAAATGTTTTATGCTCCAATTCTACTGGTAAGTGCCATGTTTTTTTTTAAAAATAAGTCTATATGGGGACATTCCTATAGGAGTCTTATAAGCAGTTTTGTATGCCCATAATGCAGTATCTAATCTAGCAGACCAATCTAATTTATAAGGATTTACAACTTTTTCTAAAATTCATTTTATTTCACGATTTGATATTTCTATTAGACCGTTAGTCTGAGGATGATAAGTAGTAGAGAATCTATGCATAATATCATATTTTTTAATTAATTTTTTGATTCTCATATTCCTAAAATAGGATCCTCCATCAATAATAATTACTCTCGACATTCCATATCTTGTAAAAATATTTTTATTTAAAAATTTAGAAACACTCCGAGCATCACATTTAGGTACAACAATAGCTTCAATCCATTTTGACATATAATCAACAACAAATAGTATATATAAATTTCCTAATGAAGGCATAAATAGTCCCATAAAATCTAATCCCCACACATCAAAAATTTCAACTTCCAATGTGTAATTTAGAGATATTTCATTTCTTCTAGAAATATTTTCTGCTTGCTGACATCTATCACATGTTTTAGTATATTCAATAACATCTATAAAAAGAGTAGGCCAACAAAATCCAGTTTGTAAAATTTTATATGTATCTCTATTCGTTCCAAAATATCCTCCAAATTCAGAATCATGACATCTTTTAATTATTTATTGAGTTTCTTCATAAGGCACACACCTCCTACTAATTAAATCTTTACATTATTTATATAAATATAGGTCATCCCAAAAATAGAATTTTGAATCATATATAAATTTCTTTAATTGTTGATTCTTAATATTCAGTGGTAGAATATCACTTACAATATAATTTACTATATTAACATACCATGATATATTTATTTCATCAATATTATATAATTGTTCATCAGGAAAATTTTCTAAAATTTCATTTGCAAAATTAGTTTATATTTTTTTTCTAGTCAGTCAAATGATCAACTATTTGATTATAATTTCCCTTTCTATCAACTAAAATAAAATTGAACTCTTACAATAGAAGTATCCATCTAATTAATCTTGGTTTAACATCCTTCTTTTACATTGAGTATTTGATAACAGAATAATTTGTATGCACTATACATTTGGTTCCAATCAAGTAAGATCTAAATTTATCAAAGGCATATACAATAGATAATAACTCTCTTTCAGTAGTAGTGTAGTTAATTTGAGCATCATTTAGAGTTTTACTCGCATAATATATTACTTTAAAAACTTTGTTGTGCCTTTGTCCTAAAACGGATCCAATAGCATATTCACTCGCATCGCTCATTTTATTTCAAATTATTACTCCCAATCAAGTTGGACTATTATAGGTGCAGTGATTAATTTTTCTTTCAATAATTCAAATGCTTTTATGCATTCCTCATTAAAATCAAATTTCGTATCTTTTTCTAAAGTTGGCATAATGACTTAGTTATTTTTGAAATTTTTTTTATATAACACCTGTAGAAATCGGCATGTCCTAGAAAACTTCTTACCTCTCTAACCATAGTAGAAGGTGATAATTTTTTCAATAACTTGAATTTTTGCAGGATCTACTTCCATGCTATTTTCATAAATTTTATGCCCAAGTATAATTCTTCCTGCAAATATAAATTGACATTTTTCTCAATTTAGTACTAAGTTGATTTTTTTACATAATTCCAGAACTTTTTCTAAATTATTTAAACATAATTCAAATGAAATCTTGAATACAAAGAAATCATTCCTAAATAATTCCATTCCATATTCAATCAAATTACTAAAAATTGACATCATACATCATTGAAATATCGCAGGTGCATTGTATAGTCCAAAAGGCGTTCTATGAAAAACAAATTTTCCATAAGGGCTTGTAAATGTTGTCTTCTCTTGATCCTCAGAAGCAATTAGAATTTGATGATAAATGGTATATTCATCTAAAAAGCAGTAATATTTGTTTCCAACCAATCTATCTAACATTTGGTCTAAAAAGGGTAAAGGAAAGTGATTTTTCCTATTGAACATGTTTAATTTTCCATAGTCTATACAAATTTACCAACTTGTAACTTGTCTTATTGGAATTAATTCATTTTTCTCATTTACTTCAATGATACTCCTCCTTTCTTTGGAACACAATGAATTGGTAGCGTCTAACCATTCTAAGAAATCTTTTTTAACAACTTCTTTCATTATTGGGTTTAATCTCCTCTGAGGATCAACTTTAGGTTCTATTAACCATCTAATAGAATTTTGTGCATACAAATTGAATGACTAATTCCTTTAATATCTGCTAAAGTCCATCCAAAAGCCTTTTTATATCTTTTCAACATTTCTATTAATTTTGGTTCTTAAAATTGAGTTAACTCAGAAGATACAATAACAGGAAATGTAGACAAATCTCCTAAAAACACATATTTTAAATGGGCTGGTAATACTTTCAGTTCAAGTTCAGGTGGTTTAATACTTGAAGGGATAAAATTTTTATTATCATTTTTCAACAAATCTAAAGTTTCAAATTTGTCCTGAATATAATCTAAATTCTCTTCTTTTATTTCATTCTCATTTTCACTAAATTCTTCTTACCTTAATTTTTCTTCAAATTCTTTCTTAAATTGCTCATTACTCAGATAATCAGTAGCTTCCATCCTAAAACATTCATTATCTTTTTCTATTGTAGTATATTTCATAACTTTTGCAATATTAAATATTACTTCTTGATCATTCACTCTCATTATTAATTCTCATTTTTGCACATCTATCACAGCTCTCCCTGTTGTAAGAAATGGTCTCCCTAAAATGATAGGAACTCTTTTTCTTCCTCCATACCTAATACTATAAAGTCTACAGGAAAACTAAATTTATCCACTTTTACTAATACATCTTCTATAACTCCTTTAGGATAGGTTATTGATCGTTCAACTAACTGAAGAGTTACAGTAGTAGGGGAAATCTCTCATAAATCTAAAAGTTTAAAAAGCAATAGAGACATAAGATTGATACTCGCTTCTAAATCACATAAGGCTTTTCCATAAAACTTTTCACCAATTGCACAAGGTATAGTAAAAATACCAGGATCTTTTAACTTTTCAGGAAGCTTTTTTCTAAATAACAGCGCTACACTCTTCACTGAGTGCAGCGGTCTCATGATTTGTAAACTTCTTTTTCTTGTTTAGTATATCTTTCATAAATTTCACATAACTTGGAATTTGTTCCAAAGCCTCAATGAAAGGAATGTTTATCGTTGACTTTTTAAGGATTTCCCAAAATTTTTAAATTGTTTGTTTTTATTTTTATACTTTAATCGTTGAGGAAATGGAGGTAATAGTTTTTCTAAAGGAACTAGTATTTGTTAATTTTCATTATGGTCACTTTCAATCTCTTCCTTCTCCTCATCAACTTCAGTTTCCCTTTGGATTCTTGTTTCAACTTCTTTTCCACTTCATAATTGAATAGCTTTAATTTTCTCCTTATCTTTGTCTTTTAAATTAACTTCCACAGTACTCAGAAGATTTTTTGAAGGTCTGTTACTAAGTATAGCATCAATATGTCCTAATTGAATTTCAATATTTCTAATAGCAGCCCCTTGATTTTGTATTTGATTTCCCATATTCAACATTACTTCTTCCATCATCAACTTCTTTTCCTTAACTTGTGGGTTAGGGTTAGAGTTAAATCTAGGAGGATAATAAGCTTGATAATTAAGATTTCCTTGATTATTTAAATTTCCTAAGGGGTTCATTGAATTGTTATAATTATTCTAATTAAATTATGGTGATTTTTCCATCCAGGGTTGTAATAGTTATAATAGGGATTGTTATTTCGATTATTCATAACATTTAAAGTTTCATAAGATAATTGAGTATCAATTATCTGCCCTAGTGAATTTTCCTCTAATACTTATAGGATTTGAGAATAGTTCACTCCAATTTGATCAATCTTGTTTGATATAGCAGTAATTTGAGATTCTAAAATAAACATTGCATCAGAGTCATGAAAACTAGCTACTCTCTTAGGATTTACCCGTTCAGAGGGCTATTGAAAATTGTTAGTAGCCATTTCTTCTATTAAATAACATGCTTCATCAAAAGGTTTTGACATTAGTGATCCACCTGCAACAGCATCTATAATAGATCTAAGTGATCCTACTAATCAATTGTAAAAAAGTTTGAATTATTAACAAATCTGGTAAAGTATGGTGTGGACATTTTCTAAGGAGATCCTTAATTCTTTCTCAAGCTTTATATATTGATTCCCCTTCAAACTGATAAAAAGATGTACTATTGTTTCTAAGCTTAGCTATTTTTAACGGTGGAAAATATTTAGCCAAAATTTTTTTTGATAGTTCTCCCCAAGTTCTGATAGATCCATGTGCTAGTGAATTTAACCAAGCTTTAGCTTTATCTCTTAATGAAAAAAAAAATTCTAAGCCTAACAACATCATTACACACTCCATCAGATTTAAAAGTAGCACAAATTTCAAGAAAACTAGTAAGATGTAAGTTTGGATCTACAATAGGTGTTCCTCCAAACTGATTATTTTGTACCATTTGGATAATAACAGGTTTAAGCTCAAATGAATTAACAACAACTTCAGAATTTTAAATAGTTAAGTGAAGTTCATCTGCTGTAAGATTAGCATAATCTTTTAAATGTCTTCGTTGATTTTTATTTATTTGATTATCTAAGTTATTCATCATTTCATTCAAATTTTTAATTTTGTTTTGTTTTTTTTGAATTTTTCTAATAGTAAGTTCTAATTCCAAATGATAAGCTACTAAACCTTCAAATCCAATATTTCGCATAAACAAATATAATAAGCAAAGAAAATTTCTTAAAAATACTCTTAATTATATAGTTATATATATACTTTTTTGGTATTTGTGTTTATTTTGTCTCTGCTGCTGGGTGGGANCCGTTACCCTCCCCAACAATGACGTAAAAAACTTGATCCCGAAAAAATATAGTTGTGTAAAATTTATAAAGTTGACTCCGCTTTACAATAGTGCCAAAAACTGATGTGTTTTTTTATGTATAATAATGTTAAGCACTTAATGTTGGGATTCTACACAAGTATACGTAATACAAGATTTTCTATTTATGTCCCAAATATCGATCCCATGAGGAAGGTTTAAATTTAAAATGACAAATTAACTAAGAAATTCACAGAAATAAAATGAAATTACTATCATTAATTTCAAATGTTTGAGATATTATCAAAACAAAACTATTAACTACTAGTAAAATTTTAATGCAAAGTTTAAAATAGTAACTACTAAACTATGTTTATGAGATGAAGTTTTCTAATATGAAAAGACATCTTTCCCACTATAATGAGTTTTTGGTGAAATGAGATGAAATAATTGGTTTAAATATGTATTGTGCCAAATAAGAGCAATTTTAATTCTCTACCCTGATTCAGTGTTTTAGAAAATCATTGGCTAATCTTAGGTTTAGTCCGTAAATCTGTGAGTAGGCTAGGAGGATACTGGCTCCCACTCCAGAGCTCTCACCTCTCTTCCCTTGAAGGATAACTCTTGCTTTAGTACTTAAACACTAAGATCAAATTGGGGATTCTAGTCTGTCACCCTAAAAATCATCAATTCTACACCCAATAATGTATATTTCCCTATTTATTTGCACTTAATTCCATGAATGAAATACTCCTTAATGGTCTAAATGTGATTCTCATTCTGTTGTAGAACTCATACTCCATTTCCTGGATCATATGTTTCACAACATATTTTAACAATTCAATTGGCCAGATCGAAATGTAAATTAAAAGGGGAGTTGAAAAAACCTTCACAATTTATTTTATATGTTAACATTGACACATCCAAATTATCTCTTCATTTCACCTTATCTCGGAGTAGAGAGAAAGAAACCATTTAGACTTCATGAGAAAGATACAACAAAACACAAATGTCATATATAAAAGGAAGTTCATACAATAATAATAAACAAACAACACTTATTTGAAACTCTTTCTCAAAGAAAATCCCTTGTAGCCTCTCTTAGGAAATGTAGGAAGAAAAAATTTCTCACTTCTCTCCCTCTCCAACACTCTTAGAGAGGAATTCTCACTTAAACTCACCACAAAAACTCAAAACTATAAAGAAAATAAAATGACTAATGGTGTGGAAGGACATGGAAGGAAGTAAAGTGGCATAAAAGGTGGGCAAAGAGGTGCAAAGAGTGACCAAGAGTGAGCGGAGGAGTGTGAAGAGAGTCTTTTCTGATCAATTTCGGCTCTAAATAGAGCATAAGGTTGGTTTTCTAATAGGTGCATCCAAAAACTCTTCAAAAAGTGTCCAAATTCATCGAATCTTCTAGAAATAGAGTCTGCACCGACACTGACATCATCGGCGCCAGTGGCCATTTAATTAAATTTGTGTTCTCTGTCAAACGGCGCCACCGGTGCCCATTCTGACACCGTCGACGCTGAACAATTTTTCAAAAACTCTATTTTAACTCCAAATTTCATTCTTTTTGCTTTCTTTTTGCTCAAAGTCCTAAAAATCAACAACCTACAACAAAAAATGAAAAGTACCTTCCTTTAAAGTGTAATATCACCAAAAATGAGTATAAAATATGGGTCTAAAAATGATATATGTTTGGTGTATCGTGTGCTACTTTAGCTTGCTGTTAGTTGTGTGTTAGTTTGCTTGTGTTGATTTGCATAATTGTGTTTGTGTGCGATATTGTACTGTCATTTGAAAGTTTAATGAAAGTTATGTTTGTGTAAGCCCATATGTTAGAATGTTGGAATTAATTATGAAATGAAAAATGGAAAATAGAAGATGTTGGGGACGTAATAGACATGAGGTGTGATGTTAAATTAATGAGAAATTTTGGTTTGAATGGCTTAGTCTTACTGTGTTACACTTAAAACCCAAGGAAAGAAAAATTTTGGTTCTGACGGCTAGGCGCCAAAACTAGCCAGACCACCCGCACAACATGGCGCCTAGGCGCAAAAACTTGTGCCTAAGCGCAAAAACCTAAGCCTAGGAGCTGATTCACCCGAACCGGCAGCAAATCAATTTTTTTGTAATTTAAACTAAACCCATTCCATTTTTAACACCCAAGCTCCTCCTTCCTAGTTTTCATGAAAACCAGGCCTAGGGTGCTTCATAGAGATCAAATCTTCAAGTTTCTTGGCTCAAAAACACCAGATTCCATCTTCTCAAGGTGGTTAGATCTACATTTTAGCATTGAGTAGAGACCAAAAATATGAAAAAATATTTGATTTAGTGGTGGAAAATCTATGGATCTAAGCTTTGTTAGCTTGAAAAAGCTTGTAGGAAGCCTATTTTCTTGATTTTAAAATTTGTTGGAATTTTTCTTCAGAATTATTTTAGATGGCTCCTAAAATGAAGAGAGCAAGAAAAAAAGAATCCTATGACACTGCCAAATTTGTCTGTGTAAATGCACAAATTTGCTATAAAGAATTTACTTCTTTGAGAAAGTTTATTGCAGAGCGAGTTTTTCATCGACCTGGTGGAGCTATAAAGAATTTTATTGTGGCGCATCAATGGGAGAGTTTTTGATACTTTGCTATTGTTTCCGTCATCATTGTGGTTAAAAAATTTTATGCAAATTTACCTGAAGCAGATGATGACGAAGTGTTTGTTCGAGGAAGAGGATTAGAGCTTACTGTTGAGAGGATTAAAGTGATATATGGTCTGCCACCTGAGATTGATTATTTCTATTCAGAGTTCATTCCATCTGAGGAAGAGTTAGATCAAGTCGTGGCGTATTTGACTGATGGTCGTAAAGCCTGGAAGATTCAAAATTATCAAAAGTTAAAATATTCTTCTCCCAAGCTCAATGTCACTTCTAAGGCATGACATCATTGTATTTTTGCTTGCCTCCTTCCTTCGAATCACTTAAGTGAAGTGACTAGATAAAGAGCTATTTTAAATTACTGCATGCAAAAAAGAAAACCTATAGTTGTGGGCGCTCTTATTTATGATGCTATTATTTCATCTGCAAAAACTAGTACGACTTCAGGTCTTGGATTTTCATCTTTGATATTTACTCTTTGCAAAGACTCTAGAGTTAAGTTTGAACATTGGGAAGAGTAGTTGAAGCCACTTAAGCCAACTGGGAAGGCTAATGTTGATATATATGGACGACCTAGAGATAGAGTTTAAGGTGCACCTTCTGCTTCTACTTCTAGGCTTTCTACTTCTAGACCTTCTACTTCTACTGCTACTGAGCCTCCATCTAGATTTTGGAATGTGTTGAGTGAAAGATATTTGGAACACCAGAATGACATGTTCTTGATGCAGTGTCTAATGGAGGATATGGACAAAAAGTTTCATCATATGACAAATATTTGAAATACTGAGCCTCCATCATGATGCTGATTCTGATGAGGCAATGGTGAAATTCATGAAGTGAGACCATGTAGTTGAATTTCCTACATGCCCTTGATTTACACCTTTTTAGAGTCACAGATCTATGGATGAAGATATTTATTTTGATTCTGTTGATGATGAGGAGGAGGAAGAGGATTAGATTTGTTTCCTATTCTGTAGTAGTTATGATTTCTAGATCTTTCTCATGTTGAACTGTTTATGTATGTTTTGTTGCTCTGACTTTTATTTTCACTGCTACTTTTGTTACTCTCTTGCTTAGAACTAGTTAAGTGTTAAAGTAGTTCTTTTACATTGCAAATTTTCATGATATATCTGTTTTTAATTGTCTACTACTCTCCACTTAGTTTTATTAACTGTACTTGTATTGTTCTCCTACTAAGAAGTTTTAAAATTTTCTCTTTCTTCATGCTTATTATAAACTTAACTGTCTAAAATAATTTAAAATTTAAGTTTAGGGGAGGGAGAAAATTTTTAAAACTAAACCTTATTTGTCCTAAGTAAAATATATTTTCAAAAATTATTTTAATATAACCTGTGGTATGTTGAAATAGCTTGGAATAACTATATTTTTGAATTTATAAATAATTTAGTAACTTAAGTAAATTTTTTTAATAATAAAACTAATTCTGGATTTGAGATATTTAGTATAAAAGTATAAAATTTTGTTTTTCCTATTTAAAATAAAGAAAATTGTATTTTTCAGAATGTTAAAGAAGTTTGATTTTTATTTGAAAAGAAAGAATTGAGACTTTATGCAAAAATCTTCTTCAAGTCTAATTCATATTTATCAAGTAAGAAAATGTGAAATGGTTTTAACTTTAAAAGGAGGATGGTGAGGTTCAAAATCATTAAAGACTATCCAGATATAGTAATCCTCACATGACAGAAAAAGAGAAAAAAAAGATTGAAAACATTCCTGAAAGAAATAAATAAAAATAAAATAAAATAAATAAATGTGAGGAGAAGCTTGAGGAGATGTCTAATAAAAAATTGGCTTCACTTAAATCATCTTAAGGAAATGAATTTAATTACATTTCTAAGCTTATTTATGAAGTATTAGCATCCTTACTAGTAAAGTTCTCGTGATATTATTTTTCATATAATTTTTCTAAGTCTCTTTAAAATGAAAAATTAAAATTATTCTTGAAATAAAAGGAAAATCAAAATTCTTAAACTTGACTACTAAATATTTTTACATTCTAGTTTTAACCTATGTTATTAAAAATCTTTCTTAACTTTCACTATTGCATTTATAAAACAAAAATTATAGAAATCTTCAAGTAAAACTCACTTTCATAAACTATAATTTTTATATATAGTAAGAAAAGTTATTTGAGGACAAGTAACATTTAAGTTTGGAGAGTTGATCCACCTTAAAATTACCTATTTTTATGTACATTTTATGCTCAATTTTTTATGATTTTGATACGCCTAAAAAATGACTACTTTTTCATATACAGTTCATGCTCAATTTTAATGATTTTTAATGCTATTACACTTTAAAGGAAGGTATTTTGCATATTTTTTGTTTCAGATACAAAAAATGGAGTTTTGGAGAAAAAGAAGAAAAAACGGTGCAAATTGGAGCAAAAATGAGAAAGAAAAAAAATTCTGTCCTGACATATTTCAATATGTCTTTCTATGCTTAATCTCTTTTACACTTCTCACACATTTTTGAATAAAATTACACTTTAAAGGAAGGTTGTTTCTACACTTATTTTGTAGGTCTATCTGTTAGGAATGCAACGCAACTGAAACGGGATAAAGAGAGCTAAAACGGAGCCAAATGAAGCAAAATGGTGGAGCTGCGCACGGTGGGCGCCGACGATGCCAGAACCGGCGTCGACAGTGCTAGAGTGCAAAAAGGACTCCAAAACGATGCCAAAACGGTGCTGACAGCGCCCGAGACGGTTTGAACGTGATCCTAGGCAAATTTCTAGAAGATTCAACGTATTTAGATGCTTTTGGAAGGTTGCTTGAGGCATCTCTTGGGAAATTTGTCCCTACACTATAATGGAGTGATTTTATGTCAAAAAAAGTGGTGTGTGTGTGTGAGTGAAAAAAATGTGGAGAATGTTTAGAGATCTTAGAATAGGAGTAGAAGTGTACATTTTTACGTTTTTGGAGAGATTAGTGAGGGGATTTTGAGAGAATCTGTAAGGGAAAGTTCTAGCATTGCATGAATCAGCGAGAGACTTTGTGGGAGAGATTTTCATCTTTCATTCAAGGAAAAAAAACTAAGTATTTTGTTCTTCATTATCTTATGATTTTGTAAATACTTATCTAGTTGATTTGCTTTGATTTAATGAAGTTTTTGTTGTGTTTTCTTCGTGCTTTGTGATGTGTTTTTCTTACTCTTTCTTCTTTTTTGGAAATAGTGGCATGAGAAGATTATGCTATTATTTTCCTTTTACTTTTCTTTTTTAATGAGTAGGATTCATGTTTAGGATGTTGGGGTGCATTGTAATTATAAATTGTGATGGTTTTTGAACTCCGCTCTTAATTTATTTTTCGATTTGGCCAATTGAATTGTTAAAATATGTTGTAAAACATATGATATGAGAAATGAAGTATGAGTTCTGCAATAGAGTGAGAATCACATTTAAGTCCATGAAGGTCGTTCATGGGATTAAGTGCAAATAAATAGAGAAATATACTTTGTTGGGTGTACAATTGGAGATTTCTAGGGTGACAGACTAAAAATCCTCAATTCGATCTTAGTCTTTAGAAACTAAAGCAATAGTTAGCCTTCAAGAGAAGTGAAGTGAGAGCTCTGGAATGGGAACTAGTATCCTCCTAGACTAGCCACGGATTTAGGGACTAAACCTAAGATTAGCCAATAATTTTAAATAACACTGAATCAGGGTAGAGAATTAAAATTGCTTCTATTTGGAACTTACAATATTTAATGTATCTCATTCCTTTACATTATCCAATTTATTAAATAAGAATAGTAGTTTTTAACATCTTAAAGTTCTCCAAACCAACTCATCCAAAAAGGGTTATCTTTAGAATTAATATTTACATTTAGGAATAGTTACTATCCTTACATTTAACATTTACATTTAGGAGTAGTTGCTAGATAAAACACCATTTTAATCGACATTCCAAACTAAGGACTAATAGTAGTAGACTGGAATTTGACTAAGGAAATCTTTCCTCCCTTCCTCGTGGGATCGATATTCCTTGAAGCGATACATGTACTTGCGTAGAACCCATAGTCTGTGAACTATTTTCTTTATTTTATAACATTTCAATTGTGCATATTAGCCGCTAAATATAAATTGGGTCAAATTTTTTGCCATCTTTTCAAAGCTAAATTACTGCATAATTATTGGTTGGGTCAAGTTTTTGGCACAGTCTCAGTGGAATTGAATTGACATAAAACACGCAAAAAAAAACACACACTAGGGGCACATCAAGTTTTTGGCGCCGTTGTCGGGGAAGCTTTGATAAGAACTTCAAGAGAATTTTAGTTGAGGTAATTAGGCTTAGACTTGAAAACTGTAGTGTCGTAAAAATTATTTTGGTGTGAAAAGTATTTTTTGTATGAAAAAGTGTTATAAAAAAAATGTTTGTGTCAAAACAAGGTGTTTGTGAAAATGTTTTGTTGTATTGAATATATCTTTTGTTTTATTTGTTTAATTGTTAATGTATTATTTGTTGTGTTGTGTATGCAAAATAAAGGATCCGCAAAACTTGTGCCTTATGATCCTGTGTTAGAAAAAAAGAAAAAAATAAAAAAATAGAAAAGACTTGAAGAACTGGAAATGGAAATGGAAAACACTCAAAATAATAACTTAGAAAATCATCATAAATCTTTGAGGGATTATATAAATCCTACAACATATGAAATTCACTCAAGTAGAAAAATCCTTCTCATAGAAGTTGACTCATTTGAAATAAATCCATATATTATTCAACTGGCGCAGAACAACCAGTTTGGGGGAACTCCTTCGGAGGATCTCTATTTACACTTATCAAGTTTTCTAGAACTTTGTGCTACATTTCGTTATAATGGCATATCAGACGATGATGTTAGACTAAGGGTTTTTCCTCTCTCATTAAGGGATAAGGCTAAAATGTGGTTATACTCATTAGCACCTGGCTCTATTAAAAATTGTGAGGAGTTAGCTAAAAAATTCCTGGCTAAGTATTTTTCACCTTCAAGGATTACTAAACTTAGAAACAATATTATCTCATCTTGTCAGTATAAAGGGGAATCAATATACGAAGCTTGGGAAAGATTTAAGGAACTCCTAAGAAAGTTTCCACACCATGCTCTGCCCGATTAGTTAATCATTTAAATTATTTACAATGGGTTAGTAGAATCCCTTAGGTTTACAATTGACGCTGCAGCTGGAGGATCATTAATGTCAAAACCATTTAATAAAACATATGTGTTAATTGAAGAAATTTCTACAAATGAATTTCAATGACCCTTTACAAGGATAAATCCTAAAAATGTAGCCAGTGTTCATGATACAGATGCGATTGCAATTCTTGCATCTCAGGTTGTTGAAATATCAGGGAAGTTGAACCAATTTTGAATGAACTAGCCTCAATTTACTCCAGTAAGTGAGGAAGTTCATTAGGGCATATGATTGATCCTAACTTATCATATGAAATTTTAAATACCATAAACAATTCGTATTCTAACTTTTACAACCCAACTTGGAAGAACCATCCTAATTTTAACTGGAATCACACTACTTGGGGTGGAAACCAACAATGGGAAAGTCATCATGCAGATCCTAATGAAATTTGGAATAAATAGGGGAACAAAAATTATAGACCTTCATATTCACTAGACTCTAACAATGAACGACAATTTGAGGATAAGAAGATGTCTATAGAAGATGTGGCATTGTAAATGAAAAACCAGTTGCAAAGTCAAAATGCTATGATTAGAAACATAGAGAATCAACTGGGACAAATTGCTAATTCACTTAGCAATATACCACAAGAAACACTTCGTAGCAACACTGAGATCAACCCTAAAGAGAGTAATATTGAACATGTAGAAGCTGTCCAATTAAGAAGTGGAAGAGAGATGGAGGATGCGGTCAGAAATGAGAAAGGAGTTTTGAGAGAAACAAAGAAAAATAAAAGACCCAAAGAACATGTTTCTAAGGATCTAAAAAATTTAATATCTCCAACTAAAATCAATTTAGAAAGACCAACCACCTCCATTTCCCAAAGACTTAGAAAGCACGAGTTGGATAAACAATTTTCAAAGTTCACGGACGTACTTAAGAAGTTAACGATAAATACTCCTTTCACTAAAGTTTTAGAATAGATGTCAAGTTATGCAAAATTTATGAAGAAGATATTAAACAAGAAAAGTAAATTTGGGGATTACGAGATAGTTGCACTAAGTGAGGGAGTGCAACGCTATATTCCAGAAAAAGCTTCCTAAGAAACTTAAAGATCCTTCTAGTTTAACAAGTCCTTGTGTATTTGGAGAAAGATTATGTGAAAAAGCTTTATGTGATTTAGGATCAAGCGTTAATGTGATGCTTCTATTTATATTTAAAAGGTTAGGTTTAGCCAATATTTCTCCCACTACTATAATCCTTCAGTTAGCTGATCGATCTATCATTTATCTAAAAGGAGTTATAAAAGACGTGTTTGTTAAAGTGGATAAATTTATCTTTCTTATGGACTTTATTGTCTTAGATATGGAGGAAAATATAGAAAATCCCATTATTTTGAGGAGACCTTTTCTTGTTGCTGGACAAGCTATGACAGATGGGCAAAAAGAAGAGTTGACTATGAATATTAATGACCAGGAAGTCACTTTTGATGTGTTAAAGACTATGAAATATCCAGCTGAGAGAAAAGTTGATTGTTTTAGGATGGATGGAATTGATTATCTAAGCAAAGATCATTTCCAAAAAAGTTTTGAGAGTAAGTTAACAGATGAGAACGAAATGGACTTTCATGATGAGTCTAAAATCTTGTTTAAAAAAGACAATATGTATTTTTAGGAGAGGTGTGAAATGATGGACGTTACCGAAAATAGTAAACTTTTAATTCTATATGTTGAAAAATCTCAAGAACTTAAAATGAGTATACACATACAATTTTAAAGCCTACCTCTTTAGAGAATTCATCTACACCACAAGTCTTTATATCTTCATATTCGACTCGATCATAAGATGAACCTGAATTGAATGATGAAATTAGAAAAAGATCTCCTATGAAAGAGTTATTCAAAGTCACTGAATGGCATATTTTGTGGTATATAAACAAAATGAATGAGATTTTGATGCCGGGGCACATTATTAATGCAATTAATAGTTACCCCCCCCCAGAGATTCTACCTTGTGATTCTGAGATGAACCCTAAGTAGATGAATGATGAGCAATTTAAAATTATCGAACAAATATTTAGAAGGGAATTCGAGGATATGTTTCAAAAGAATTTTGAGTTTAGAAATGAGGATAAGGATATTGAAAGACCAATGAAAAAAATTCCTACTAAATTAGAAAAACCTATTTCCTTAACTAAGATAAATATAGAAAGACCACCTACACCATTTACTCAGTACCAAGGGGAAGAATTAGAAGATAACTTGAAACACAAGAGTAACCTAGAAGAATTTGATCCAGAATCAGAATTATCTACAGGTAATTCGATCCAAAATTTGGGAGGTCATGAACTATCTTATAAAGATCCATTTCTTATAAAATTTAAGGATGACATTAATATGAAAATTGAGAAAAATATTAGAGGAATATTAGATCTAGAAAGAAATATGAGGAATAAGGATATGAATCAATCTGAAAAGGAAGAGCTAAAAGAAAGATTTAAATTTGTGGACTTTGTAGGGATTTCTGGATCTGGAAAATATTGGGCCGTTGATCAAGGATTACTTAATTAGAATTTTTATCCAGATAGAATCATTTGTCAGGCTAGTGACGTTAAACCAAGTGCTTTATGAGAGACAACCCATAGTTCTCAGTGTGGTTTGGTTTAGTATGCTTAAGAGTCATGATTGTTAGTGTTGTAATGTGTTTGCTTTAGTTTGGATTGATCATTTTGATTGATGATTGGTGGATGTTTAGATTATTAGTGCTTTGATTTGATCTTTGTATGTGTCATAAGGGAGATGATTCCTTAACTTTTTATTATGGTTAGACTTGTATGCTCTCTTGTAGTAGTTGGATTGACGAGTCCACTACAACTCGGGTCTAACCCAGACTGGAGTTTTAGAAGAGACATTATGAATTTAATAGTGACAATTCCATCTCAATTTTGTTACTTCTTTTCTTTGACCTTGTTTTCATTTGGAAGGAGTAGCTAACCTATTTGATGGGTAACATGTGCATGAATTTACACTATCCTTATAACTGCTAGAGGTGCTTAATTATTGGGATATGGTGATGTCTGGTGTTAATGCTCGAGAACCAATATATCAAAGATAATCTTTTCTTTGGAATTAGAATCTATAAAATCATTTATAAGTACCCAATATATTTGTGTAGTGATTTCGTTAGAAATTGGAAGTAAGTTAGTGAGATGTGTTAAAGGAAGAATTGAGCTCATTTATTATGTGTGTTTGTATTTGTGTTACAATAATATATAGGACTTGAAGAACATTTTTATATTCCAATGCTGATACATGTTATGCTAGTTAGACTTTTGTTTAGTTAATTTCTTTCTGACATGTTTAGTTAATACATGTAGATGTTTTTGATAGAGATTTGTGGTAGATAAAATTTCTAAACTATTTTTCTTCCTACTTATATGTTCTGCACTAAATGATATGCATATTAAAAATCAAGTTTGGGAGTAGGAAGAAAAATAGATTTTAAAGCTAAGTATACTTTCTTTTAGTTTAGTATTAATGCATGCATGTTTTAGGCTAGATTTACTTTCTCCTGCAGTCATTCTATCTTGATTAAGAATGTATATGAATTTGATAGGATGTTGTAGTAGTTAGTAGATTCAACTTTTACTTTTTCTTCCTGCTACATTTTACGAAATTGAATGCAAAATATTTAAAAATTTAAGTTTGGGGGGAAGAAAAAATTCTTTAAAAGAATGAAATTAAATTTTATTTATCCTCAATTAACTATATTTAAAAAAAATTTTAATTTAACATGACCTTTCATATTAGAGGCTAACTTTAGAGAACTATATTTGTGTTTCTAAATATATAGTAGTCGTAAGTAAAAGTTTTCAATAAGGAAAGTTGATTCTATAGTTAAGATATTTGTACAAAAGAATAAGACTATTTTTTTTCTATTTAAAGTAGAGAAAATTGTATTTTTTAAGTATTAAAAATCTTAGAGTTTCATGTAAGAAGAAAAGAATAAGGCTTATGAAAAATCTTCAAAGCTAATATGAATTTATAAAGTGAAGGAATGTGAAAAGTTTTAAACTTTAAGAAGAGAATAGTAAAGTTCAAAATTATTAAAGGCTATTCGGATATAGTAATCCTCACATGAAAAAAAAAAAAGAATAAAGGATTAAAAATGATCCTAAAAGAAAAAAAAAGAAAAAGAAAAGAAAAGTATGTGAGGAGAAGCTCTAATCAAAAATTGGCTTCACTTGAATCAACTTGAGGAAGAAGGCTTTATTACATTTTTAAACTTGTATTTGAGTATTAGTATCCTTACTAATAAAGTTCTCATGAAGTTTTTCTTATATGGATATTCTAAGTGACTTTAATATGACAAATTACAATTCTTCTTGAAATAAATAGAGAATTAAAAATCTTAGACTTGACTACTAGATGTTCTTATACTTTTAGTTTTGACTTAAGTTGTTAAAAATTTTTCTTAAATTTTGCTATTATATTTAGTAGACCAAATTATGGAAATTTAGAAGTTAAACTCTCTACCATTAGTCATGAATTTTATGTAGTAAATTTGTTACTTAAGGACAAGTAATAGTTAAGTTTGGGAGAATTTGATACGCCTAAAAAATGACAACTTTCTCATATATATTTCATGCTCAATTTTAATGATTTTTAATTATATTACAATTTAAAGGGAGGTATTTTGCATATTTTTAGTTTCAGGCACAAAAAATGGCGTTTTGGAGAAAAGAAGAAAAAACGGTGCAATTTTGAGCAAAAAACGAGCAAGTAAGAAAATTATGTGCTGACAAATTTTGATATGTCTTTATGCTTAATCTCTTTTACACTTATTACACATTTTTTAATGAAATTTCACTTTAAAAGAAGGTTGTTTTATGCTTATTTTGTAGGTCTATTTTTTAGGAACACAATGCAACTGAAACGGGATGAAACAGAGCTAAAACAGAGCCAAATGAAGCAAAATGGTGGAGCTGCGTAGGGTGGGCGCCGATGGCTCCAGAACCGGCGTCGACAACACCAGAGTGCAGAAAATGATGCAAAAATGGTGCCAAAAGTGTCCGAGACAGCGCCGATAGTGCCCGAGACGGTTTGGACACTTTCCTGGGTGAGTTTCTAAAAGATTCAACGTATTTTGATGCTTTTTGGAAGGTTGCCTGAGGCAACTCTTGTGAAATTTGTCCCTACACTATAATAGAGTCCTTTTATGTCAGAAAAAGTGGTGTGTGTGAGTGAAAAAAAGTGGAAAATGTTTAGAGATATTAGAATAGGAGTAGAAATGTAGATTTCTACCTTTTTGGAGAGATTGGTGAGGGGATTTTGAGAGAATATGTAAGGGAAAGTTCTAACATTGCATGAATCAGCGGGAGACTTTGTGGGTGAGATTTTCATCTTTCTTTCAAGGGGGAAAACTAAGCATTGTGTTCTTAATTATCTTATGATTTTGTAAACACTTATCTAGTAGATTTTTTTTGATTTAATGAATTTTTTCGTTGTATTTTCTTCGTGCTTTGTGATGTGTTTCTCTTACTCTTTCTTCTTTTTTGAAAATAATGACATGAGAAGATTATGCCATTATTTTCCTTTTACTTTTCTTTTGCAATAAGTAGGATTCATGTTTAGGATATTTGGATGCATGCTAGAAGAAGTTTTAATTATAAATTGTGATGGTTTTTTAATTCCGCTCTTGATTTACTTTTCGATCTAGCCAATTAAATTGTTAAAATACGTTGTAAAACATTTGATCTGGGAAATGGAGTATGAGTTCTACAACAGAGTGAGAATTACATTTAAGTCCATGAAGGAGTGTTTCGTTCATGGGATTAAGTGCAAATAAATAGGGAAATATACTTTGTTGGGTGTAGAATTAGAGATTTTTAGGGTGACTGACAAAAAATCCCCAGTTTGATCTTAGTGTTTAAAAACTAAATCAAGAGTTAGCCTTCAGGGAAAGGAAGTAAGAGCTCTGGAGTGGGAGTCAGTATCCTCCTAGCCTAGCCACGGATTTAGGGACTAAACCTAAGATTAGCCAATAATTTTATGTAATACTAAATCAGGGTAGAGAATTAGAATTTCTCCTATTTGACACATACAATATTTAATGTATCTCATTAATTTATATTATCCAATTTTCTACATAAGAATAGTAGTTTTTAACATCTTAAAGTTCTCCTAACCAACTCATCCAAAAAGGGTTATCTTTAGTATTAATATTTACATTAGGAATAGTTACTATCCTTACATTTAACATTTGCATTTAGGAATAGTTGATAAATAAAACACCATTTTAATCGACATTCTAAACTAAGGACTAATAGTAGTAGACTGGAATTTGACTAAGTACATATTTTCTTGCTTCCTCATGGGATCGATATTCGGAGTTTAATCAGAAAGTCCTATATTACTTGAAGCGATATGTGCACTTGCGTATAACCCATAGTGTGTGAACTATTTTCTATATTTTATAACATTTCAATTTTTCATATTAGTTACTAAATATAAATTGGGTCAAGTTTTTGGCCATCTTTAGAAAGCTAAATTACTGCGTAATTACGGGTCGGGTCAAGTTTTTTGCACCGTCTCAGGGGAATTGAATTGACAGAAAACACGAACAAAAATAACACACGCTAAGGGAACATCAGATTTATGCTTTAATAAAGGGTATTATTATGTTTTTGGTTGTAGGTGCAAGAAAAAAAGTTTAAGAGTTAAGAGGAGCAAAAATACATCAAAAAGGAGCAAAATGGGCTAAATTGAAGAGAAGTGCCCAACCAACCGAACTGGCACCTAGGCACTAGATACAAAAATTGGCTGGCACCTAGGCACGACAGTTGTGCTACTAGGCACCATGGTTATTTTATAGAAGATCCATTGAATGGGACCAAATTTTGAAGAGATGTTTGAAGCAACCCTTGGTCATTTTTGAAGCTCTATAAATATGGATTAAATTCCAAAGGAATAGGGGGTCAGATTTAGAGAGTCTCATAGTGTGTGCGTGTGTTAAGTATGTGAGAAGTTTTCTTTGTGAGTCTTTGTTATTTCTAGAGTTTGTGAGTCTTGTAAGTGATGTTGGTATCAGAGAAATCAGAGAACTTCACAGGAGTGCTTGGGGGGACATTCCAGATAAGTATTTGTATCTTTTTCCTTAAGTTTTATACTTTGGATTGTAGTTTTATAAATATGTTTTGTTTTGTTATCCCCATGCTTCGTGAATAGTTTTCTTTTCTTTCTCCTTACAATATGAAGCAATTAAGTGATTTTGATTTTTTTTATAACTTCTTTTATTTCTAAAAATTGTAATAATATTTTTACTGGTTTTTCATTTACTTTAAAAATTGGCCGCTTGTACTGTTAAAACATATTGAGGAACTTATAGACCTGAAAGGGCTAAGGTTTCTTGACTTGTAAGTATCACATTCTACCTTGGAAAGAACATTCGTGGTCGTCTAAAGAGGGGTGCAAATAAATAGAGAGATAAGCTTTATTGGGCGTAGAATTGATGTTTCTAGTGTGACAAACTAGATTTTTTTATCAATTTGGTCTAGAGATTGGAACTAAAGCTGATAGGTCCTATAGAGAAAGCACAGTAGGTAATCTAGGAGTGAGAGACTAGAACCTACTCAGCACTACCATACATGCCGACACCAATTTTAGATTAGTCATTTTTCCTTGCACAATTTGAAAGAAAGTAAAGAAATAAGTGAGGCGCCCCTCGTGCGTATTTTTTTTCTCTGTGTGTTTTATGTCAATTCAATTCTCCTTAGACGGTGCCAAAAACTTGACCCGACCTGTAATTACACAGTAATTTAGCTTTTAGAAGACGGCTAAAAACTTGACCCAATTTATTATAAGCAGCTAATACACAAAATTGAAAAATTAAGAAATATAGCAAATAGTTCACACACTATGGGTTCTACGCAAGTGCACGTATCGCTTCAAGTAATATAGGACTTTCTGATTAAGCCCCGAATATCGATCCCACAAGGAAGCGAGGAAAGATGTCCTTAATCAAATTTCAGTCTACTACTATTAGTCCTTTGTTTGGAATGTCGATTAAAATGGTGTTTTATCTAGCAACTACTCCTAAATGTGAATGTTAAATGTAAGGATTTTAGCTATTCCTCAATGTAAATATTAATTCTAAAGATAACCCTTTTTGGATGAGTTGGTTTGGAGAATTTTAAGATGTTAAAAACTACTATTCTTATGTAATGAATTAGATAATGTAAAGGAATGAGATATATTAAATATTGTATGTGCCAAATAGGAGTAATTTTAATTCTCTACCCTGATTTAGTGTTATAGAAAATCATTGGCTAATCTTAGGTTTAGTCCCTAAATATGTGGCTAAGCTAGGAGGATACTGGCTCCCACTCTAGAGCTCTCACTTCCCTTCCTCTGAAGGCTAACTCTCACTTTAGTTTTCAAACACTAAGATTTAATTGGGGATTTTTAGTCTGTTACCCTAGAAATCTCTAATTCTACACCCAACAAAGTATATTCCCGATTTATTTGCACTTAATCCCATGAATGAAATACTCCTTCATGGACTTAAATGTGATTCTCACTCTTTTGTAGAACTCAAACTCTGTTTCCCCAAACATATGTTTCAAAACATATTTTAACAGTTAAATTTGCCAGATCAAAAAGTAAATTATGAGCGGAGTTGAAAAACCATCACAATTTATAATTAAAACTTCTTCTAGCATGCATACAAATATCCTAAACATGAATCCTACTCATTGCAAAAGAAAAGTAAAAGGAGAAAAACGACATAATCTTCTCATAACACTATTTTCAAAAAAGAAAAAAGAGTAAGAGAAACACATCACAAAGCACGAAGAAAACAAAACAAAAAATTTCATTAAATCAAAGCAAATCCACTAGATAAATATTTACAAAATCATAAGATAATGAAGAACACAATACTTAGTTTTTAACCCTTGAAAGAAAGATGAAAATCTCTCCCACAAAGTCTCCCGTTGATCCATGCAATGCTAGAACATTCCCTTACAGATTCTCTGAAAATCCCCTCACCAATCTCTCCAAAAAGGTAGAAATCTATATTTCTACTCCTATTCTAAGATCTCTAAAAATTCTCCACACTTTGTCACTCACAGACACCATTTTTTTTGACATAAAAGCACTCTATTATAATGTAGGGATGAATTTCCAAAGAGATGCCTCAAGCAACCTTCCAAAAAGCGTCCAAATACATTGAATCTTCTAGAAATTTGCCCAGGATCGCGTGCAAACCATCTCAGGCACCATCAGAGCCATTTTGGGCGCTGTCGGTACTGTTTTGGCTTCATTTTCTGCACTCTGGCGTTGTCAGCGCTGGTTTTGGCACCGTTGGTGCCCACCCTGCGTAGCTCCACCATTTTGCTTCATTTGTCTCTGTTTTAGCTCTGTTTTGCCTTGTTCCAGTTGCGTTACAATCCTAACAGATAGACCTAAAAAATAAGCATAAAAATAACCTTCATTTAAAGTGTAATTTCATTCAAAAATGTGTGAGAAGTGTAAAAGAGATTAAACATAGAAAGACATGTTGAAATGTGCCATGACAGAATTTTCTTTCTTGCTCGTTTTTGCTTCAAATTGCACTATTTTTGCTTCTTTTTCTCCAAAACTCCATTTTTTGTACCTGAAACCAAAAATATACAAAATACATTCATTTAAAGTGCAATATCATTGAAAATCACTAAATATAGGCATTAAAAGCATATGAACAATTGAACCTTTTTTAGACGTATCACAATCCTCCAAACTTAAATGTTACTTGTCCTCAAGTGACATTTTTACTACATCAAAATATGAATTATGATATAGAGTTTAACTTCTAAATTTCTATAATTTGGTCTACTAAATATAATAGCACAACTTAAGTCAAAACTAAAATTGTAAGAATATTTAGTAGTCAAGTCTAAGATTTCTGATTCTCTATTAATTTCAAGAAGAATTGCAATTTTTCATATTAAAGTTACTTAGAATATTCATATGAAAAATAACTTAATGAGATCGTTATTAGTAAGGATGCTAGCACTCAAATATAAGTTTAGAAAATGTAATAAAGTCGTCTTCCTCAAGTTGATTCAAGTGAAGCTAATTTTTTATTAGGCATCTCCTCAAGCTTCTCCTCACATAATTTTCTTTTCCTCTTTTTTTGTTTTTTCTTTTCTTTTGCTTTTAGCTTTTCTTTTTCTTTTCTTTCAGGATCATTTTCAATCATTTCCCTTTTTTTTCTTTTTCATGTCAGGATTACTATATCTGGATAACCTTTAATAATTTTGAACTTCACTATCCTCTTCTTAAAGTTAAAAAATTTTCACATTCCTTCACATTATAAATTCATATTAGCTTTGAAGATTTTTCATAAAGCCTCATTCTTTTCGTCTTACATGAAACTCTAAGATTTTTAGTACTTCAAAAATATAATTTTCTTTACCTTAAATAAAAAAAGCATAGTCTTATTCTTTCGTACCAAATATCTTAACTCTAGAATCAACTTTCATTATTGAAAACTTTTGTTTAAGTCTACTATATATTTAGAAACACAAATATAGTTATCAAAAGTTAGCCTTTAATACTAAAGGTCATGTTAAATTAAATTTTTAAAATATAGCTAATTGAGGACAAATAAAATTTAGTTTCATTCTTTTAAGGAAATTATTCTTCCCTTTAAACTTGAATTTTTAAATATTTTACAATCAATTCCATAAAATGTAGTAGGAAAAAAAAGTAAAAGTTGAATCTTTTAACTACTACAACACTCTATCAAATTCATATGCATTCATAATCATGATAGAAGGACTGTAGGAGAAAGTAAATCTAGCCTAAAATATGCATGCAATAATACTAAACTAAAAGGAAGTATACTTAGCTTTAAAATCTATTTTTCTTCCTACCCCCAAACTTGATTTTTAACATGTATAGCATTTAGTGCAGAAAATATAAGTAGGAAGAAAAACAGTTATAGATTTTATCTATCACAAATCTCTGTCAAAAACATCTACAATTATTTATCAGTATAGAAAACATGTAGTAGAAAGTAAATCTAAACTAAACATGCTATAATGAAATTAGCTAAACAAAAGTCTAACTAGTATAACATATATCAACATTGGAATATAAAAAAGTTCTTCAAGTCTTATAAAATTGTAATACAAATACATACAACAAACAACACAAATGAGGTCAATTCTTCCTTTAGCTCATTGCATCTCACTAAATTACTTCCAATTTCTAATGGAATCACTACACATATATATTGGGTACTTATAAATGATTTTATAGATTATAATCCAAAAGATAAGATTATTCCTGATATATTGGATCCCGGGCACCAATCTCAGGCATCACCTCATCCTTTTAATTAAGCACCTCTAAAAATTATAAGGATATTGTAAGTTCATCCACATGTTATTCATCAAATAGGTTCATGACTCCTACCAAATGAAAGCAAAGTCAGAAAAAAGGAAGTAACAAAATTTAGATGGAATGTCACTATTCAAATTCAAGATGTCTCTTATAAAACTCAAGTTCAGGTGAGACCCGAGTCATAGTGGACTAGTCAATCCAACTACTACAAGAGATTAACCAAGTCTATCCATAATAAGAAGTTAAGGAATCATCTCTCTCATGACTCAGATAAATTACAAATCAAAGCACTAACAAACTAAACATCCACTAATCATCAATCAAAATGATCAATCCATACTAAAGCAAACACAATACAACACTAACAATCATGACTTGTAAGCATACTAAATTAAACCACACTGATAACTATGAGTTGTCACCTATAAAGCGCTTGGTTTAAAGTCGCTAGCCTGACAAATAATTCCACCTTGATCAAAATTCCATATAAGTAATCTTTGATCAATCACCCAATCTTTTCCAGATCCAGAGATTCCTACAAAGTCCTCAAATTTAAAATTTTCTTTCAACTCTTCATGTTTAGATTGATTCATATCATTGTTCCTCATATTTCTTTCTAGATCCAATATTCTTCTAGTGGTTTTCTCACTTTTCATATTAATATCATCCTTAAATTTTATAAGAAATTGATCTTTATAACATACTTCATGATCTCCCAAATTTTGGATCAGATTCTCTTTAGATAATTCAGATTCTAGATCAAATTCTTCTAGGTTACTCTTGTCTTTCATATCTTCCCCTTGGTACTGATTAAATAGTATAGGTGGTCTTTTTATATTTATCTTAGTTGAGGAAATAAGTTTTTCTAATTCAGTAGGAATTTTTTTCATTGGTCTTTGAATATCCTTATCCTCATTTCTAAACTCAAAGTTCTTTTAAAACATATCCTCAAATTCTCTTTTAAATAATTGTTCGATAATTTAAAATTGCTCTCATTCATCTGCTTAGGGTTCATCTCAGAATCACAAGGTAGAATCTCTGGGGGATAACTGTTAATTGCATTAATAATCTGCCCCAGCATCAAAATCTCATTCATTTTGTCTGTATGCCATGGAATGTGTCATTCAGTGACTTTGAATAACTCTTTCATTGGAGATCTTTTGCTGATTTCATCATTCAATTCAGATTCATCTTATGATTGAGTCGAATATGAAGATATAAAGACTGGTGGTGTAGATGAATTCTCTATATAGGTAGGCTTTAAAATTATATGGGGTATATTTATTTTAAGTTCATGAGATTTTCAACATATAGAATTAAAAGTTTACTATTTTTGGTAATGTCCATCATTTCACACCTCTCTTGAACATACATACATTCTTCTTTAAACAACATATTAGACTCATCATGAAAGTCCATTTTGATCTCATATATTAACTTACTCTCAAAAATTTTTTGGAAATGGTCTTTACTTATATAATCAATTTCATCAATCCAAAAAAAAATCATTATATTTTCTCTCAGCTAGATACTTCATAGTCTTTAACAAATCAAAAGTGATTTCATGGTCATTAATATTCATAGTCAACTTTCATTTTTGCACATCTATCATAGCTTGTCCAATAACAAGAAAAGGTCTCCCCAAAAGAATTAGATTTTCCTTATCTTCCTCCATATCTAATATAATAAAGTCCATAGGAAAGAAAAATTTATCCACTTTAACAAGCACATCTTCTATAACTCCTTTTAGATAAATGATAGATCGATCAGCTAACTGAAGGGTTATAGTAGTGAGAGAAATATCAGCTAAACCTGGCGTTCTAAATATTGATAGAGGCATCACATTAATACTCGCTCCTAAATCGCATAAAGCTTTTCCACATAATCTTTCTCCAAATACACAAGGAATTGTTAATCTAGAAGGATCTTTAATTTTCATAGAATGATTTTCTTGAAATATAGCGCTGCACTCCTCACTTAGTGCAATTGTCTGGTAATCCCCAACTTTCCTTTTCTTTTTTAATATCTCCTTCATAAATTTTACATAACCTGACATTTGTTTCAAAGCTTCAGTGAAAGGAATATTTATCGTTAACTTCTTAAGTATGTCCATGAACTTTGAAAATTGTTTATCCAACTCATGTTGTCTAAGTCTTTGAGGAAATGGAGGTGGTGGTCTTTCTAAATTGAATTTAGTTGGAGATATTGATTTTTCCAGATCCTTTGAAACATGTTCTTCGGGTCTTTTATTTTTCTTTGTTTCTCTCACAACTCCTTACTCTTTTCTGACCACATCCTCAATCTCTCTTCCACTTCATAATTAGACAACTTCTATTTGTTCATTATTGTTCTCTTTAGGGTTGATCTCAACGTTACTAGGGATTGTTCTTTGAGGTCTATTAACAATTTGTCCAAGTTGATTCTCTATGTTCTAATTGCATCATTTTGACTTTGCAATTGGTTTCTCATTTGTAATATCACTTCTTCTATAGACATCTTCTTATCCTCAAATTGATGATCATTGTTAGAGTATGGTGGATATGAATGTCTATGTTTGTGTTCTCCTTATTATTCCAACTTTCATTAGGATTTGCATGATTATTTTTCCATTTTTGGTTTCCACCCCAAGTAGTGTGATTCTAGTTAAAATTAGGATGGTTCTTCCAACCTGGGTTGTAAAAGTTAGAATACGAGTTGTTTATGGTATTTAAAGTTTCATGTGATAAGTTAGAATCAATCATACGCCCTAATGAACTTTCCTCACTTACTCGAGTAAATTGAGGCTGGTTCATTCCAAATTGGTCCAACTTCCTTGATATTGTAGCAACCTGAGATTCAAGAATTGCAATCACATCTGTATCATGAACACTAGCTATATTTTTAGGATTTACCCTTGTAGAGGGCCATTGAAATTTATTTGTATCCATTTTTTCAATTAACGTATATGTTTCATTAAATGGTTTTGACATTAATGATCCACCAGCAACAACGTCAATTATAAACGTAAGGAATTCTACTAACCCATTGTAAAAGGTTTGAATGATTAACCAATTGGGCAGAGCATGGTGTGGACACTTTCTTAGGAGTTCGTTAAATCTTTTTCAAGCTTCGTATATTGATTCCCCTTTATACTGACAAAATGAGATAATATCGTTTCTAAGTTTAGTCCTTGAAGGTGGAAAATACTTAGTGAGGAATTTCTCAGTTAACTCCTCCCAATTTTTAATAGAGTCAGATGCTAATGAGTATAACCAAATTTTAGTCTTATCCCTTAGTGAGAAAGGAAAAAGCCTTAGTCTAATAGCATCGTCTGACATGCCATTATAACAAAATATAGCACAAAGTTCTAAAAAACTTGATAAGGGTAAATAGGGATCCTCCGAAGGAGTTCCCCCAATTTGGCTGTTCTGCGCCAGTTGGATAATATCTGGATTTATTTCAAATGAGTCAGCTCTACGACAGGGGTTTTCATACTTGAGTGAATTTCATCTATCGTAGGATTTATATAATTCCCGAAGGATTTATGATGATTTTTCAAGTTATTATTTTGAATGTTTATCATTTTCGCTATTCAAGTCCTTTCTGTTTTTTTATTTTTTTTCTTTTTTCTAACACAGGATCATAAGGCACAAGCCCTGTAGATCCTTTATTTTGCATATGCAACACAATAAATAATACATTAACAATTAAACATATAAAATAAATGATATATTCAACACAACAAAGACATTTTCACAAACACCTTGTTTTTGACACAAATAGTTTTTTCATAACACTTTTTCATACAAAAAACACCTTTCACACAAAAATAGTTCTTACGACACTACAGTTTTTCAAGTCTAAGCCTAATTCCTTTAACTAAAATTCTCCTAAAGTTCTTACTGAAGCTTCCCCAGCAACGACGTCAAAAACTTAATGCACCTAAAGTGAGTGTTGTTTTTCTGTGTGTTTTATGTAATTTCAATTCTCTTGAGACGGTGCCAAAAACTTGACCAGACCTGTAATTACGCAGTAATTTACCTTTTAGAAGATGGCCAAAAACTTCACCCAATTTATGTTTTACAACTAATATACAAAAGTGAAAAATTAAGAAATATAGCAAATAGTTCATACACTATGGGTTCTATGCAAGTGCACGTATCACTTCAAGTAATATAGGACTTTCTGATTAAGCCCCGAATAGCGATCCCACGAGGAAGCGAGGAAAGATGTCCTTAGTCAAATTCCAGTCTACTACTATTAGTCCTTAGTTTGGAATGTCGATTAAGATGGTGTTTTATCTAGCAACTACTCCCAAATGTGAATGTTAAATAAAAGGATAATAACTATTCCTAAATGTAAATATTAATTTTAAAGATAAACCTTTTTGGATGAGGTGGTTTAGAGAATTTTAAGATGTTAAAGCTACTATTCTTATGTAACGAATTGAATAATGTAAAGGAATGAGATACATTTAATATTGTATGTGCCAAGTAGGAATAATTTTAATTCTCTACGCTGATTTTGTGTTATAGAAAATCATTGGCTAATCTTAGGTTTTGTCCCTAAATCCGTGGCTAGGCTAGGAGGATACTGGCTCCGAGTCTAGAGTTCCCACTTCCCTTCCCATGAAGGCTAACTCGCGATTTAGTTTTTAAACACTAAGATCCAATTGGGGATTTTTAGTTGTCAACCTAGAAATCTCCAATTATACACCCAACAAAGTATATTTCCCTATTTATTTGCACTTAATCCATGAAGGAAATACTTCTTCATGGACTTAAATGTGACTCTCACTCTATTGTAGAACTCACACTCCATTTCCCGGATCATATGTTTCAGAACATATTTTAACCATTCAATTGGCCAGATCGAAAAGTAAATTAAGAGCGAAGTTGAAAAACCATCACAATTTATAATTAAAACTTCTTCTAACATGCATCCCAATATCCTAAACATGAGTCCTACTTATTGAAAAAGAAAAGTAAAAAGAAAATAACGGCATAATCTTCTCATGCCACTATTTCTAAAAAAGAAAAAAGAGTAAGAGAAACACATCACAAAGCATAAAAAAAACACAACAAAAATCTTTATTAAATCAAAGCAAATCCACTATATAAGTGTTTACAAAATCATAAGATAATGAAGAATACAATACTTAGTTTTTTCCCCTTGAAAGAAAGATAAAAATCTCTCCCACAAAGTTTCCCGCTGATCCATGCATTGCTAGAACATTCCCTTAAGGATTCTCTCAAAATCCTCTTACCAATCTCTCCAAAAAGGTAAAAATCTACATTTCTACTCCTATTCTAAGATCTCTAAACATTCTCCATACTTTTTCGCTCACACACTACTTTTTCTGACATAAAAACACTATTATAGTGTAGGGATGAATTTCCCAAGAGATGCCTCAAGCAACCTTCCAAAAAGCATCCAAATACATTGAATTTTCCATAAATTTGCCCTGGATCACGTTCAAACCATCTCGGGCTCTATCGGTGCCATTTTGACCACTGTCGGCGCCGTTTTGGCATCATTTTTTGCACTCCGGCGCTGTCGGCGCCGGTTTTGGCGACGTCGGAGCCCACCCTGTGTAGCTTCACCATTTTGCTTCGTTTGGCTCCGTTTCTCCCCGTTTCAGTTGCGTTGCATTCCTAATAGATAAACCTACAAAATAAGCATAAAAATAACTTTTCTTTAAAGTGTAATTTCATTCAAAAATGTGTGAGAAATGTAAAAGAGATTAAGCATAGAAAGACATATCGAAATGTGCCAGAACAGAATTTTCTTTCTTGCTCGTTTTTGCTCCAAATTGCACTTTTTTGCTTCTTTTTCTCCAAAACTCTTTTTTCTGTACTTGAAACAAAAAATATACAAAATACATTCTTTTAAAGTGCAATATCATTGAAAATCACCAAATATAAACATTAAAAGCATATGAAAAATTAAACCTTTTTTAGGCGTATCAATAGATATGCTCCTATTTGTCATAATACCACATTTAAGTTTCAAACAAATTTTTAAAATCTTTCACTGATTATGAATTATTGGCAAGGAGAAGTCTCTTTATATATATTGTTTAAGTCATTACATTTACTTTTATTTGCATATTGTAAAATTTAGTAAACTTAACTTTCATCTTTAGATAGTTGCTGCAATCTTAAATATAAAGTCAAAATTCTTATATTTCATTTTATTGTTTACTTGTTTTACGGCTTCCTCAGATCGATACTGGGGTTTTCAAAGAAAACTTTATATTACTTGAAACGATACGTGTACTTGCGCAGTACCTCTAGTGAGAAAACTATTTCTTTATTTATATTACATTTGTTCTCACTAGTCGCTAAATATAATTTGGGTCAAGTTTTTGACATATTAAGGAGCATAAATATCTGTGTAATTGAGGGTCAGGTTATGTATTTATATTTTTTTTCTAAATCAAGAATAGTGGGGCCATATGTGTAGATTTTTATGTGAGCCTAATGAGCTGAAATAAATAGGCACATTTATATACATTTTACACAATTCTTATGTATTTACATATCTGACACCTAAACATTCATATTTTCATTAATATTACTCAAATTAATTTTAACATTACATTGAAATATCAATATAATTATGATTTTAAAAGTAAAATACACCTTTCAATGCATAGTCTTATGACACCAAAATATTATAAATGTTAATAACAAACTTTGGGTGGTGTTAAATATATAAATACATCAGAATTGACTTCTACATATATAAATTTCCATTAAAATTTAGGGGCATTTATATGCATAGCATTCAAAACATTGCTATTTATCTAAGAGTGAAGCCTTAAGCATTTAACAATCATAGGATAAACGAAAAACATATCAANTAAGTTAGTTAGTAAAAATTTCAAGTATAACTGCTCAAAAGGTGTGGTGGAGGCTCCTTCTGCGAAAAAGTTTGTGAGTTGGTTCTTTATTTGTCTGACGTCCACATTTGATAGGGGTACTTTTTTCCATGAAACAGGCTCTCCTCTGTTCGGCATCCCTATCAACAGAGCCACGTGGTCAGCATGTAACTTAACCTCCTTTCCACCCATTTTGAAGACACCCCTCTCATTATCCCTGCATCTCAAGATATGTAAAGTCATGACATTGTCCTGGGGATATGGGGGCATGTCAAAGAAGTTGAACACCCTAATTTCCCTTAAATTATTAATGGTCTCCTTTGAAAGAAGATCACGAATTGCATCCAGGGCACCTCTCACTGCAGATGGACGACATCTACAGTTGAAAGTCCTTGCACTCATGATCCTGCAAATTAAAGAAATAATGACAAATTATCAGAACAACAGTCAGAAGAAGGGAATAATACACGAGTAACATGCCGACATTCGAGAATAATAACCCTACATAGGAGCATGGATAATATAAAAGCATAACTAAATACACACCTCTAACACAGGAGTAGTACATGAAACATACTTAATTAATAATACCCCTAAACACATCAATAATACATGAATAACACGGCAATAACACATCAGTAACACACCAGTAACACAGTAAAAACAGAGGAAAGTGATACACGAATAATAGAGGAGCAATGCAAGAATAGTACAACAAACTTATGCCATTAATTAATAATAACCCTAAACCCATCAATAATACGCAAATAACACGGAAATAACACATGAGTAACACGTCAGTAATACAGTTAATGCGCAGTAAAATAACACAGTAGAATAACACATTAATAATACATGAGTAATACAAGAATAACACTAAACCTATGTCATTAATTAACAATCACCCTAATAAAGTAGCATATGACATCAATATTACATGAATAACACGGTAATAACGCATCAATAACACACCAGTAACACAATTTAAACACAGAAAAAAAAATAGATGAATAAAACACAAATAATACAATAATAACACATCTAAACTATGTCATGGAGGTATCTGTGAGTCCAACGAAATTGGTTTTATGCAGTTATGGAGTTGGGTTTTTCTCTGCTAATGATTCAAATCCATGATGTGTTATTCATGTGATATTGTCGTGCTATTGTTGTGTTTTTTATGTTTTACTGGTATATTACTGATGTGTGATGCTATTGACGTATTATTGTTGTGCTATTGTTGTGTTACTGATGTGTTACTCGTATTTCCCGACTCTGGTTTACGTGCATACCGTGATTTTATCGAACGAGTCGACGCCATGACCTTCGTTTCCGCCGGAAGCTCCGCTTTGCCGAATGGTTTCGCCGGAAGCTGCGTTGCGCCGGAGATTTTCGCCGAGGAAGAAGTAGGCCCTAAACTCTCGTAACAGTGTGTAAAGTTGAAATGTGATTCGGGAAAAGTAAAAAAGGTTCGGGTAATTCATCGGGCCGGGCCACTAGGTCATTAAATTTAATATTTATTTTAATTTTATTTTGAAATAAAAGGTGGGACCGTTGTTTACAGCTGGCACAGTTTTATTGGCTACGCACCTTCCTTACGGTGCGTAGTACTGATGGAATAATTCTTCCTTTTTTGAGAGTCGAATAACACCATTGAGGGAAGCATAGGAGGGCCCTCGGGATCGCATGGTGTTCTTTGGCTGGGGCAAGTGCGGTGAGGGCAAAGAGAAGTGAGCGTAGCAGAGGCGGCGCCGACAAGAGAAAGATGTGTACGTCTGTGTATTGTGAGCTGTAAATTATTTTAATAGATGATTTTATTGAATCAAATTCTAGGTGTATACCTTCAGTTTTGGAGGGGAATGGTTGACGGTGAAGTGAGGAAGATTGACTTGCGCAAACTTAGGTAAGTAAAAGTTCAAGTTTAAATTATAATTTAATTAATGAATTTAACTAGGATTTCATAAAATAAAATTATGAAATTTTTTTAATACTTAAATAATGCAAATTTAATAGCTTATTAAAATGATAACTTATTAAAATTTTGTAATATGAATACTTATATTTAGAGTTCTAATTTTTAGGAGAGTCGACATTAAGACAAATCAAAAAATAAATTAATCAACATCGAGGCGAATACTCGTACTTTTAATATATGACAATATTTTCGTTCTTCTCCAATATTTTGAATTAGTATTAATAATAATTGTACAAGTTTTATTTTGATTTATTTGTACTTTTCTTAATTAATCACATTGCTATAAATGTATATAACTATTTACTATCATGCATTGTTGTAATAATAAATTAAATTGAATGCAATGAACACATTAATGATATTTTTGTTGATTGTTTATATGTGCATGACTGACTATGGTGCATTCGTTTTTTTATGGTATAAGCGAGGGAACACTAATGTACACATACACTTAAATGAAATAAAGGATATTGATATTGAAATACCTTAAGTGATACAATTTTTAGACGATGCTTCTGTGACGGTTGTACAAATATAAATAATATAAATATGTTATTGATCTATTAATATTGATTAAATAATAACAATTGTTTATATTTATTTATTGAAAACTTAACTGACATGCATATTGTTTTCTTTTATCTTGTATTACTTTGGGTTAAGGAGTATGAGTATTCATTAGCTTTGTTTAAATTTTTTGTTGTCTTAAATTAATATTTCATATATGATTAAGTGATCAAAAGATGAGCGACAAAAGGAAAAATGTTTATAAAAGACACAGACGACTAATAATATATTGTTTTTATTTTAATTGATTAGTGACTCTTTCATTTGTTAATAATTAATTTTTAAAAAATAAATATGAAAAAAATTAATTCTCATCATTTGACCGTTTGTACATTTTTTGGTAATTCCAAGTCCCAGGTTGGGTCGTGACAGGAACTGAGAGGCGTTACATCTACATTCCATTTTATGGGGAGCCTCAAATTTTTTTGCTTAAACCTCTACGTTTGTCATGGTTTTTATGAGCTATACTTTTTTATGTATGCTTTGTTGGGTTGTGAAAACTTCAACATCTTGAGGACTGGTGTTTTGAAATGTAAAGGAAAAGAAGAAAAATCATGTGGTTCAGACAGGTCATTCGTGAATTTTGTAGCATTATGGAAATCGAAGCATAACAGGAGCTTCATTATTTAGGATATTCCGCGAAATTTGTCAGTTTTATGGAACCATATTAGAAATAGTGTGAGCTTTAAGTCCTCTTTTGCTAATAATTGTCCTACAATTTTAAGGAACTTTTCAAAGTGGTTTGTTGATCAAGCCGGATATTTCTTTCTTTAATAATAAATAAAATTACAATGTTTTCACTTCAAATGTTTTATGGAGCAGAAATCAGAGATATTTGTTGTTTCTATCATCATCCTCTAGGTCAGAGAATACAGAAACGTAGAGTGTATCATGATTGAGAGCTATGAAACACGAACACAGAGACACAAATACGGCACTACACAATATGTGAACACAAGACAATTGAAAAAAATATGACGCGACATGTCATGTACATGTTTTTATATTTATATAAAAAAATATTTTCATTATTCTTTTTTAAAGACATCACAAAATAAATTTGTAAGAATAAAATTTAACTTCATAAATTCAACATATATTATAAGGCCTCATGCTTATGCAAATTAATTTTTTAAAATTAAATATATAATATGTTTTCAAAGAATTCATCCAACTCATCAACTAAAATTTTAAAAAAATCTATGATTACAAAGAGGGAACTACTAATGCTCAACATCGACGAATATTTTATGCACTTTCGATATTCGATTTTAATAATAGAAGTGGGAGCTTCAACATGATGGGGGAGGAGGCGGTTTCAACTATGAGATATAGTTAGAGTTATATGTATATTTATAATTTTCTGCTTTTTGTGTTCCATATGTTCTGAAATTCTATTTAACTCATGTCCGATGGGCTGTTGAGATGTGTCTAGAACGCTTTCAAGCCCAAAAAAAATTTAGACATATATTTTGTAGTGTCAGAGAAACGTCTGGGTTTGTCAAACAAGTGTCTGATTATGTCGGATATGTTTTAGTGTTCGCATGTGTCCAACATGGGTACGACACATTTTTAGACGTTTCAGTGCTACATAAATTGAGATTCTACTGCATATCTAAAATGTGATGATATTTGAATAGGGAAAACATTTTGGAGATTAGTTTAATGTATGTTGGCCTGCTTTATTAATATCTGCAGTAGCTTCATCACAAATTGTCAGGAGTTGGTTTTCTTACTCATTCTTTACTATCAACTATTTACAATTTGTGTTGTTTGCTCTATTTCAAACAATTATTTTTTGTGAAACTTCTATTCGTGAGATATTTAACATATTGTTTCTTCCTTTAACATTATTTGAATCTTAATATGTCAACATGCCTTTCCAATACATTTTAATGCAAGTTTCATTTAATTATATCCAAATACATGTATTTCTACGAGAAGTTTTAGTTTTAGGTTAATTGGGACTAATTTCAAACCAAACCAATTCGATTTATGTACCCCGAACTCGAGTTGTTTTAATTTGGGCTAAAACTCGATCTTGAGTTTGGCATAAGATCACCTCTCATAGGAACAAGAGGGCATGCATGAGCATGGATGTGTTTTGATGAGGAAGTATAATTTTTTTAGCGATAATGGTGACCACAATTAATGTAGGATTTGAATTATTGTCACTATGGTGAAAGCAAATATGTCAATGATGAATATGCTACGTGAAAATGTGATCTAGATTAGGCGGGCGTGGCACTTGTAAAGGCACATATAATAATGTTGAAGGAGCCGCATTGACAATTAGATTTGATTATTGGAGAATGCGATTAGCTGAAGGCAAGTGGGTGATGCACGTAAACATGACTAATGATGGTGGAGGTGATGGGGACTACCACAACAGAGAGAGGGAGAAAGGGATGCGAGAGGTAGCCATCATATAAAAGTGCAATGTTAGAGTTGCTTTGTAATGTTTTGTGTCGAACTAGGGCACCTAGCATCAAGAATTAAGTCTAATTTTTCAGAACCCGTATTGTCATGATTGAAATTTGAAACATAACTTATTAATGACTCAAGCCTGTCTATTGATTAATTTTTGAAGTATTTTTCACTTATATTGTTTTATATTTTCCCATTTGCAATATTAGCCAAAATTTTCTAAATATATTTTTTAAAATATTTTCTTCAATGTATTTTTAGTCTCTATGATAGACCACACCATTGACATGTTATAAAATTTTATCACAAGTCTAGAGTTTGATCCAATCTCCACAATATTTGATCCATTGATATGAATATTGCTGATGGGGAATAGGTGTGGGCGCCCTATCCTATTATCTATACACAAATGTTTAAGTATTGATAATAGGTGCATTATTTTAAAATATAATACCAAAGTTTTTTTACTTCTAGTCCTTGACTTTTTGATCCAAATGATTTAAAGGTTCCATCTATTTTTTTGGCCTCACGTTAACTAAAATCATGATGAACTGTAGTACTTTTCTTACTCATGCTAGGAGCCATTATAGAAGCACCTCTTATAAAAATTGCAATAATCATGAAGATGGAGTGAGGATGAAATTCAAATACACACATTTTCATAGGAGAATCAACTACCATTTAAGGTCCATGCCAAGCTTGAGTTGTCGAACCATGATAGGACAATCAACACCAACAAGTTTGTGATTAAATTGAGCATCTCGAGGTCTAGGTCTCTTTTTGTTGGTACTACCATTCCCTAAGGTATTTTTTATGCAAATTAAGCTTTCTAGCTATGCCATAGGATGTCAATTTGGGTTAGTGGGCTGGGTTTGGGTTCAACCCAAAAAGGACTCGATTTGCATCAAGTCAACTCGAACCCGACCCGAATAATAAACTAATTGAATTCTTTGATCTAAACCTGACTAAAAAAATTTAGTTGAGTTTGAGTTGTGTTGGCGCGTTGGGTCAATTTTTGAGTCCTAGGGATGTTATGTCGAGTCAATGGGTTGGGCTCGGATCTGACCCAAAAATGATCCATCCCGAATCGTGTCAACCTGAGCTCAACCCGAATAATAAACGGGTCGAATTCTTTGACCTGAACCCGACTCGAAAACTTTTTGGGTCAACCATAATCTGGATTTTTTTAGTCATGTTGGCGTGTTGAGTTAATTTTTGACACCCTCTCATGCCCTAAGTGGTAGATTGTGAAAGCAAGTAGATGCATCCTAATGTGGATGACTTGGAGCCAATTTATGTAATCACTTTGAAAAAAGAAGAAAAAGAAAATTTAAACTGGTTTTTATGTTTATATCATTTTGAAATTTATTGCTATTTCAATCTGGATAATCCTATGTATTTTGTTATATGATGTTTTATAAATATTATGTGGATTAGTAGTTCTTTTATAGTTGAATATTATTGTGGACTATTGTTATTGTTAATAATATGTAGTTTCACTGTTCGACTGTTAGTTCCCGTCTTTGTTAATTTTAAGCTTTCGTGCTGGGTAGCGGCGGTTTAAGGCCATTACAAAGATGTTCTATATTCACTACAATTGAGAGAAGATGATTTCGTATCAAAGGTCGAGGCCAGGATTTATGTAATTCATACAAGACTATATTGTTGACTTATCGAAAAAGATGGTTGTTTAGTTCATGGCTACAGACTAAAACTCATCCTTTTATTAAATTCATCACAAGAATGCATATGACAGCCATTGTTGGGAATTGTTTATTTCTTTAATTGATGAAGTCAATGCCAAGGCCATATTTATAGAAACAAAAATCAAATATGTATTGGTGATAGGAAGAAAAGCAGTCAGAAGGAGAAGAGTAAAACCAAAGTGAAACGAGGAAATGTAAATTAGGAACAGCAAAGTAATAAGCAGCCTTATGTTGCTGTTTCTAGAAGCACCAGTAGGAGTCTGAAGAATGTGGTGCGTTGGCCCTATCCATCACTTTCTTGTGAATTACAAACCAGCGACAAAGGGCAAGCATAACATTGTTTTGTTGCGCGCTCTACATTGACTTGAATGAACTTGCTTGAGTGCAAATTGGTTGGTGTTAAAGCTTGCAAATGGATGGCACCCATAGAAAATATCAGAAATAAGGGCTGGGCAACTGTTGTAGCAAACAGTGAATCCCTTTGCCATTATAGCTGTTGCCACCCTTCTAAAGTCATGTTGAAATAAAATTAACCCTTATTAACTACTTTTAGACTTATCCAGATGCTGCAACAGTATTCTTCAGTACAAAAATAACTACCAACGTTGTTGAATTATCTCTTGTAACGCCTGAAAAAGTTAAAATAGTAATTACAACTGGGTGGGCAATAAAAATATTTGTTGGTACCACTTTTCTAATAACGCATAATTCTGAAATCAGTTTATAAAGAGATTGCAAAATTATGCACCTATATTTCATCCTGCAAGTAATTAATGTCAAAAAAGTCTTTTTTTTTTGGGCGAAATATACATCTCAAAATGATCGGAGTTGCATCCAACTCCAATACCTTGAGTTAGATGAACTTAACTGTAGAGAAATTCGTTGTGAATTGATTGAACTTAAGACCCAATTTTTGTTTGAATTGTTTTTCCTTGGCAGGGACATGCATTAGTTGGTTAAAATTGAAAAATCAAACTCTAATCAATTTTATTTGGTTGATTTGGTTCTATTATTATTCATTTAATTATTGGTTATTTTAGAAAATAAGTAATGAGAAAATCTCTCATGAATTTCATTCACTTCTTTGTAGATGAGTGAATGTATATATGTAGCTCTTAGAGCGACATTACAAATTAGGAATATATCAAAAAAAAAAAAAAGAGGGCAAAATAATTAGTGAATGGTGGTCCAATAGGAGAAAATACAAATTATAATCCAAGGGTCGTAGAGAAATAGATCTAACGGTAGAGAGCCTCGATCCACATGCCTTAAGTCTTTTGTTTTCTGAGAGTTATAAATAAACATATCCAATTGTATGAATCCTTGATCACCGTAACTTCAATTCTCTGCTATGATTGGAGCAGAAATTTAACAGTCCTTAAACTGAATGGTAGAAATTGTCGGGTTATAGAGTTCTATGGTGAATATGTCAGCCAGTTGATTTTTTGTGGACACATATGAAGTATAAATCATATCACTATTCATTTACTCTTTAATAAAGTGTCTATTAACCTCAACATGCTTGGTACGATTATGTTGTTTAGGATTGTGTGTAATATTGATGGCCAATTTGTTATCACAATATACTTTTACAAGCTCTTTCCACCTGATTTTTAAAGCCTCTAATATAATTTAAATTCATAGAAGCTCACAAATTCTTTGCCATTGACTCTAAACTCAGCTTCAAAATTGATCTTAAAATCACAATGTTTTTTGCTTCTCTAAGTTATGAGATTTCCTTCTAAGAATGCATAATTATTCAGAAGTAGACATTTTATCCACTGGCGATCTAGTATAGTTTGCATCTGCGCTTCCTTCAACTTACAGGGTATCATATCTTTTTATAAAATTCCTTTACATGAGTTTGATTTGAGATATCCGGGGATTTTATAAGTAGTTTGAAGGTGTAACTCTTTAGGTTTGTGCATGAATTGACTATCTAAACTTATTGCAAATGCGATGTCAAGGCAAGTGTGAGATAAATATATTAATTTTCATATTAACCTTTGTTATTGTCATTTATCAACATTAGTTTCTTCTTCATATGGTATAATTTTATTTTTGTTCAATTGGAGTTTCACACGACCTGCACTCTATCATCTTAGTTTCATTTAGCAGATCCATAATATATTTCAGTTGATAGAAAAGTATCCCTTGTTTAGATTGTGCCACTTCTTGGGAGCTATCATCAAGAGGTATTCAAGTATTTTTATCTCCTTATTTCAAATTCTTCAACAAGTTTTTTTTAATATTTTTTTTTCTCTTGATTGTCATCTCCTGTAACAATCATATCGGTGACATACACAATAAGAATGTCGATTTCATCACAAAGAGAGTATGGTCTCATTGACATTGTTTGTATCTAGTTCCTTCCATAGCCTTTGAATATCTATTAAACCATGTTCTTGGTGATTATTTTAGTCCATATAAGACATTTTTCAATCTACATATCCAATTCCTTATAAAAGATCTATCAAGTTCTTGTGTTGGATCCATAGACTTCTTTGACATCGTGCAAGAAAATATTTTTTATGTCATATTGTTTTATTGACCACCCATAATTTGCTGTTAGGGATATCTGAATGCAAATAATATTCATTTTTGTAATAGGAACACAAATTTCTTGCTAATTAATCTCATATGATTGAGCATATTCTTTTACTACTAGTCTTATTTTATATCTTTCTATGCTCTCTTTTGTATTGTATTTCATCGTGAAAATCTATTCGCATCATGTCGTCTTCTTTTTTTTTCTGATAATTCTGTGCTATTCTATGTATAATTTTTTTCTAAGGTTTTTATCTTTTCTCTCGGAGCTTGCTTTTAATTTTTATTTTCATGCGCTTCAAGTAAAATTTATGGAATGAAAATATGATTGATGTTGATGTTGGCTAGAAATATTTTATGAGATGGAGAAAATTAATAAAATTAGGTATATTGAGAGATGTGATATAAACAAATGATAGTGGATTGAGTAGTGTTACTTGGTAACTTTTTTGAGTCTTGAACTTGTTGGCGATTTTGGTTGATTTTGTTTCTTCTTGTATAAACTTAAAGGGGTATAATTGTTGCAAAATTTGTATTTGAAGGATTTTCTATTACAAGAATGTTACGATGAATGATATCATCAAATTTATCAATATGTGAATTCTCCCCTTGAAGATGAGTTTGAGTGAAGAAGCTATGAATTCCATCAAAAGTGATATCCATCAAATTGGAGAATCTTTTGTGGGTGGATGATTGCATTTGCATCTTTTTTGTGACAAAATATCTAATGAATATGCACTTGAGAGCTATTGTATCAAATTTTTCTCTATTGGTTATGAATATGAGCATAAATAATGCATCAAAAATTTTTTTGATGGATATTTGAAAAGTTTTAATAGGAAAAAAATCTGTTAAATAATTTAATGAACTTTTGGAATTATCTCTTGGGTGTATTCTATTGATTTAATTTATAGCCATTAGTTTGGTATTTCATTATGCAGGAAGCGTCCTAGTTACCTCTAAAAGGTGAATTTTTTCATTAAGCCGCTCAATTTTGTTGGGAAGTGTTATGAAAGAAAGATTGGTGGATAATGCCCTTTTTTTTGAAGGGTTATGTTAATTTGTTATTAAAATAATTACGAGCATTATCAGTTCAAAAAAAATAATTTTACAGTTGAATTGATTTTTTATAATGACAATAAATTTAGAAAGTATAGTGCTAACATCAAATTTTTTTTTAATTAAGTATAATCATGTTATTCGAGTGCAGTCTTCAACCAATGTAACAAAATTAGTGGCTCTAGAAATATTGATGATCTTAGAGGGTCCCCAATTATCAAATAAATTAATAAAAAAGGAATTAGAAGATCTAGAATTACTTTTAGGAAAGAAAACAGAATGTTGTTTAACAATTTTATAAGTTTCATAGTGAAAATTTTTAATTTTTGTATTTATAAAAACTAATGAAAGTATACATTAAAGTCTTAGAAAAAATACCCTAATCTAAAATGATGGGTCTTGTTGTTGTTGGTAGTATGAAAATGGAGTATGATACTTGACTTCAATCGTCAAGAAAGTATAGCCCATCTTTTTTTCTAGCTTGTCTAATCATCTTTCTCGTAGTAAGATCTTAAAAAACATTATAATTAGTAAAAAAATATAATTTTGCAGTTGTTTGGTAAATTTATCAATATATAGAATGTTAACTTCAAGGTATGATACATGTAATCCGTTACTAAGCATTAAATTGAGAGAAATTAAGACATCTCTTTATCCTATAATAGTTTTTAAAGATCCAAATTCACATTTTATTTTCTTATTGCTAGAATAGGGTTTGTACGCTTAAAATATACTGACAAGATTTGCCATGTGGTCGATGACCCCTGAATCTAAGATCCATGAAGAGTAATAAATATCAAAGGCATTAAGACTATGAAAATTAGAAATCATATCATTTTGTACAATAAAACAATATTATGATGAGTTTTATAAGAAATTGAGAAAATTCTTTTAATAATTTTTTTTGAATCGAGTCATTTTGGGTCCACAAGACATGCCCACCTCTTTTATTTTCACCTTTACTTCCTTCATTGTCTTGGTATTTTTTTATGATATTTCTAACATTTATCTTTGGTGTGACATTTTTTGCAGTAATTGCACCAGAGATTTCTTTTGGAAGAAAGATGTTATGTTTCTTTTGGAGAAGGTTATCTATGGATTTAGAAGTTGTCGTGGCATATATTTCAAGGGCTGAAATATTTATCATCACCGTCATTCTTCCTTCTTCATCTCGAATGAGTGATAATATTTAATTTAGAGAAAAAATATTTTCTCCACTTAAGACTTAAATTTGAATTTGGTCTCATTGTTGAGTCATGTCAAAAACTCAAAGATCCTTTCTCATTCGACAAATTTTGTAAGGATCACCGCATTTTCTAAGAAGGACATCTTAAGATATTGGTAGTAGATCAACTTTAATTAATAAACCTTCATGGTGTTAAAGAATTCAATGACCAAACTGTTGCTTTGTTTGGTAGAAACAAACTTTGTTTTGATTTCATAGATGAATGCATCATCTTTCACATTTAACTGTAGTAGGCAGGCCTGCCCTTTTTTTATTTTCACCTTTACTTCCTCCATGGCCTTTGAATTTTCCATGAAGTTTTCGACATTTATCTTTGGTGTGCCCTTTCTTTTTGCAATAGTTGCACCAGAGATTTCTTTTGAAAGAGGGATATTGTTTGTCTTTCATTTGGAGAAGGTTATGTGATAGAAAGTATTTTTTCTTGTTATTTAGAAATTGTCATGACATATATCTCGAGGGTTGGAGTATTGACCATCATCGTTCTTCTTTCTTCTTCTGCTCGAACGAGAGAGAATATTTAATTAAGAGAATGGGGATTTTTGTGCTTAAAACTGTCGGTCAACTTTTGAAGATTTGAAAATATGGTATATGAAAATAATTTTTGAAATTTAATTTAAGTATAAGAGGTATATAGTTTGAATTTTAAAAGTAGTATGTTTTAATTTTTGAAAAAAAATGAGACCAAATGGATCTCATTAGTCCAATATTTTGCAGAATCGTGCCCGATACCGCGAATACTACACCTTCCCGAAAGATAAGTGTAGACCTCGGCGATAAACCCAATCCTGTAAACTAAGAGATTTGTGACACCCGTTTGGTCTGCGAACCTTTTATGTGTGATCGACAAGTTCTCCTATCTAATACAAGGATTAAATATGGTTTATTTTACCTGGGTTCCAAGTTCCCTATAGAGGCAAGCCCCTATAGTTAATTACATCTCAAATGAAGGGAATCACTTAAGAAAACTCTCGATAATGATCAATGGTTCTAGTCTTCAAGATTTCAAGGTAAAGTCACGTGAGAAAACTCTCGATAATGATCAGTGGTTTTAGTCTTCAAGAATTCAAGGTTTAAGTTTACACGGCAGGACGTGGAAAATGACAAGTAAGAGTGGTTCAAATATGAACAGTTATTTCAGGAGTCCAAATAAAAGAAAAGGTAGGGGATGTCATAGATCCTGAGGAGAATTCTCAGTGACTTTCTAAACTATCCTACTTGTGTGGCTGCATTTTTAGAGATGATGTTATTTGATAGTTCAATCCTGCCAATTTTATTATTTGGGACTTACATTTGCATAATACCCGATTATGCAAATAACCCATAGAGATATGAGGGTTTACATCGTACCGTACGACAATCTCGGAACCTAAGTCAAGTTAGGACTCATGTCGCACAACATGGTTGTACAAGAGCCTAAAAAGGGAATATGAGGATTTACGTTGTGCTAGGCGAGCTACCTCGAAGTCCTATGGATTGTTATTATACTAGGAATAGATAATGTTGAAGAAGATCCTCTTATTGTTCGCTCCAAGCTCCTCGTCGTGCTGCCTACGTTGTTGGCTCCAAGCTCTTGTCGTCGCGACAGCTTCAGGGTTTAAGTGTTTGAAAATTGTAGTTTATGTTTCACAGTTTTGGTGTCAAAATTTGGCTTTGCATGCAGAATGAGTAGATTGCAGGTGAATAAAAAAAGTACTTGAAAGGTAAAATACCGTAAAGTAAAATGCTGTGGATAAACTATAAAAACGTACCTGGGCATCTGCTACTGTTGTGTTATTAGTGTTGCGAGCGTAGTGTGATTTGCAGCATTATTTAAACATACTTGCAAGAAAAATAAATAAAGCAAGAAAACCCAGCATGAAATTCATAAAAACGAGTAGTGGAAATCACAAGCAAAAGAAACCTATAACCACATGAAAGATCAGAACTGAGTATAAGACATTGGTGAAAGTGGGGGCTCAGAGCTGGGCTGTGTGTTTCCCGACCTTGAGTAAGAGTTGCCAACTCGACAATCTACAGGAGGTAGTTCTTAACCTCAATCCAAGTGACTAGCCGTTGACCTTTATAAATTTTCATAGAAAGGTTATTTAATTTTCATGCAAAAGCTGTCGTTTAAGTCTTTTTTTTTGCAGAGTTCTTTTTAACATGCAAAAGAGATTTTGTTTTATTTTTGTAAATATTTTTGCAAAGTCATATAGTTCACAAGTTAGTCACTCTAATTGTGCTAGAACTACTTACAACTTAAGAGTGTCGGGGCAACGATCCCACCAAGAATCGGCGAATAGTATCATGGNTATTATTAATGTAAAACTTGAAGCTAACATATAACTTCATGAAAGAATTATCATCACTATCATAAGTATAGGTAATATGAAAGTTGATGCGTGCTAGAAAATTCGCGGCGGTAGAGTAATGGATTATCGTCTTAGCGTTGCACGAAAATTCANTTAACTTCATGAAAGAATTATCATCACTATCATAAGTATATGTAATATGAAAGTCATCATTTCTATTATTAAGTTCTAGCCTTACCAAGGCACAAACCAATACTTATCATCTAATAATTCAAATATGATATCCCATTTTTGTTCTCTTTAGTGTTATTTTTATAAATAATAATGATAATTTATACATTACCTCTAAGTTATTGTTAGTATGTTTTGGAGGGATGCTTAGATGTTTTTTGTAATATTTTGTTTTTGATAAACTACCCAAGAAGACGTGATCTACTTGATTTTTGCTCTATAAATTCATAAGCATAAATATTTTGCAACTTATTTTCTTATTCCAAATATGTGAGCATCTGCACACAATGATGCTCAAATTCTTCGTGGACATCTTCAATGCATGTAAATAGCTATAATTTAAGATTTATTGTTATCTTTGTTGTTTACTCCAAAATTTTTGTACAATAACATTTAATTTCTTGATACTAACTTCAAAATCTATAGAAAACTCATATAAATTGAATGAGAAAGTTATCACAATTATATACATTTAAAATAAGAAAATTTTTAAAATTAGGAAACAAATTGTACTATATAATGTAAAAATTATAACATGAAAGCATAGTAACTATAAAATTAACATCAAAATACATGTGATGATATGATGATTATGAATCTCTTAGTTTGACAAAATTTTAATTCAATTATGCATTCACAAATCTAAACACACATCTTATCCTTGTTAAAATTTTTAAAAATTGATATATTGCAAGATATCAAGTAAAATATCATTGCATTATTAATATAACTGTCTAAGATGCATCAGATGTGAATTTCACAACTCAAAAAAATTATCCATGCTTCATTAGTGTATTGGAATTTAGTATAATTCTTGTTGAAGTTGTCCTGATAAAACAATGTGAGTCTTTCCAAAAACGCTCCTTCTAAAACTTCCAAAACACCTTAAGGAAAATTAGTACTAAATTTTGGGGTTCAATATTCCTTTGCCTCCACCTAAAAAAGGCTCTCAGAAAGATTTTGGAGGATACTTTTTAGTCATTTCAGCATGTTTTGTTCAATCCACAAAATAGAAAAAAATAATGAGAACAATAGAGGGGCCAACAAATTAGGGAGGCTTAGAGTACTTCATGCGTATTCCATGTTGCTCGTGTGTGAGTGAGTGAGTGAGTGAGTGAGTGAGTGAGTGAGTGTGTGTCTGTGCGTTAAGGAGGGAGAGGGAGAGGGAGAGAGGGAGAGAGAGTTTTAGGAAAAATTGAAAAAGTTTAGTTTGCACAAAATTAAGAGAGCCGAGTTAACATGAAATTGAGAATTAATGTTGAGCGGAGAACACAATGTTACTTTCAAAGTGATAAAATTAAAAAATAAAATATAGATATTAAATATATAGATATGAAATTCTATAAGTTGTAAGTGTATTTAAATCTCTTACCTATATACACATAATTTTCATATATTTACATCTATATGCTTACATCGAGTTAGAAGAAGATATTTAATATTGTATAAAAGAATTTATTATAAAAATTAATCAGCACTACAAAATAATTAAATTATTGCATTTAACTATGATTGTGCTAATAAAAAAACATGATCAAAATAAACTTTAAAATATAATTAAATTGATATTCAAGCAATTATTATATGAAAAAAATTAAACATAATGAAATTATACTTTAAACTTTGAGGTGCATTTTGGCATAATGACTTGGATTTCATCTGAAACTCTACAGTTAAGTATGCACGTATAAGAACACTCTTGGGATAGGTGCCCTCTAAGAAAGTTACACCAATGTAATAAGATTATGAGGTAATTAGGCCAAAGGGGACAATATATCAACGAGTAAATGTTAAGGCAAATGGTGTTATAGTGTTACATTATTCTGAAGATAGGAATATTTGTGCCATTGATGATTCTGGTATAACAACATTGATAAGAATGTCAATTAACTAAGTGAGGGAGATTATGAAATCACTTAATTAAAATGAAGCTAAAGTCTTTAACTTTGAGGAATCTTTCAGTATAACTGTTCAGAAACTCCAATGTTAAGTGTGCTCTTGCAAGAGTACTCCTAGGATGGGCAACCTCCTATGAAATTGTATGAAGGAGACAAAATCGGAAGGCCATTAGATCAAAGAGGAAAATATCTCGATCGATGAGAGTTTATACTTTTAAAAATGATATCAGAATATTACATCAGTCTAAAGATAATAATATATATCCAGTGGATGATTTTGGCTTGAGAGCAATGATGATGACGCCAATTATTTATGTTGGTGGCCCTTAAGTAAAATAAAGCTAATCTCTTAAACTTCCAGACTCTTTTAGTGTGACTGTTGGAATTTCATCAAAAACTCCAAAGTTAATAGTACTCATGGGATAACCATTTGGCCAAAACAAACAATTTCTTAATCGTTGAGAGTTAGAGTTGTAGAAATAAAAAAGAAACTCACACACATAACACACAATTGTTATGCATTTATATATCCAACGCCTAAATTTTCATATTTATATTTAGATTTCTTTTGGTGTCATAAACTTATACATGAAAACATGTATTTATCTTCACAAGATTAGTATTAGTGATTTTTTTGTTGTAATGTTAAAAAATTGTCGGATGTCAATGCATATGTCAGACATATAAATACATAAAAATTATATGGTATAAATGTAAATGCCCCATAATAATGAGCAAAATATTGTTTTCAAGCAACATCATTAGAAAAGCATAATCCAAATTTCATAGACAAAAATTGGCCACTATTACCTTTAATCATTGAACTCGCAAATTCTAATGACGCATTTAATTTTGTCCCTTCTTCAGAAAGAAAGCAAAAGTATTAAGTGTTTATTATGAAATACTAATTTTCTGAATTGGAACCTATCCAGCAACCCAAACCAATCCAGCGACCGGGGAGAGAGAGAGAGAGAGAGAGAGCGGGAGATGCCTTCATTAACGACCACTCGCCTTCAGCAAGCCAAACCAATCCAGCGATCGAAACGCAGAACAAATTGCAGAAGCTCGGACCACGCAACCTCTCTCTTTCTCGATTCCTCTCTTCATTTTCCCCCTTCCTCCCAACTCAATATCATTATTAGCTTAAGATTGATCGGTTCTCGTCTCCCTCTCTATTCTTCCATCTCGTTCTCATAAATCAATCATTTCTCTGCAATGGGTTCTACCGAGGCTATGGCGAAGATGAAGGAAGTCATCAAATTGGANGTTCGAATGTAATATTCAAACTCATATCCCGATGCACTGGGTTTCATTGTAGGTTAATCATTGAGGGATTTCACTGTTGATTTAATTAAGGAAGCATGAACTACGCCTCGGTGCATTCTGGTGTCTAGTGTCATGATCAGCTTGTGAATCAGGCTCTAGTGACGTGTTTCATTATTTATTCGAAAATTAAGTTGATGAACGTTCACCTAGGGTGTACTCCTAAAATCTAGGAAGTTTATGCTGAGAATTAAGTAGATGAGCTCTCACATAGGGTGTGCTCCTAAGCTCTAGGAAGCCTATACTAAGGACTAGGCAGATGGACTCTCACCTAGGGTGTGCTCCTAAAGTCTAAGAAGCCTATACTGAGGACTAGGCAGATTGACTCTCACATAGGGTGTGTGCCTAAGCTCTAGGAAGCCTATGCTGAGGATTAGGTGCATGGACTCTCACCGAGGGTGTGCTCCTAAAGTCTAGGAAGCCTATGCTGAGGACTAGGTGAATGGGCTCTCACCAAGGGTGTGTGCCTAGGCTCTAGGAAGCCTACACTGAGGACTAGGTGGATGGGCTCTCACCTAGGGTGTGCACCTAAAGTCTAAGAGGTCTACACTGAAGACTAGGTGAATGTACTCTCACCTAGGGTGTGCTCCTAAAACTCTAGGAAGCATACTCTTTAACTTATGCTTAAGGTGATTGAAGATTTTCTATATTTTTCAATTAATTAAATCATCAATCCTCATCTTTATGACTTAACCATTTAATAAAAGTAACAAAACAAACAACAAGAAAAGATTGATCCATTTTCAAACTAACAAATCAAACGAGGAAATGACAAGTGAATCAACCTAAAAAAAATGTGTGAAATCTTTCAACAACTGTAATTAAATGGACTCTCAAATAGAGTATTTAAGTTTGTTCCAAAACAGTGCTTTGATCGGCCTGGATGTTCCACAATTCAGAGTAAAAAAATAAAACTCAAAAAGCCACTACATAAATTAACAAAGTGCAGCTCAAAAGCCACAAAACGGAACAAAAAAAATACAATCCACAATGATACTTTCAAACAACAACCTATAGTTTTCAACGACTCCAAACAGTCATTTTTACAATTCTGAACAACAACCTATAGCTCAAAATGATTCAATATAAATGTTTAAATTATATGATTGTTTCAATGATAACAGTGCTTGGTTTCAACACAAGAGCAAAAGCTATAACACATCCAAATGTAGATCTAGAACAAGAACTTTCAACTTTTCACATTGACATGAATGGTAAAACAGTGGATAGTTTTTAAAGTAAGAAGGTTGCATTAAATTGTGAAGTGCTAGTAAGCAATTCTTGTAATGTTTATACCATTAGCAACGGCTAAAAATATAGATCTTAGAATAACACAATTGCAGAAGACTGTGAATTCTTCTAAAGTGCTCAAGAAATGATAATCAACANGAAAATTTTAGTTTTTTTTGTTGTAAAACATGTCTGTTAACAATCCCTACATAAAATGTGTTATATTTTTCTAATTTTTTTGTTATTCAGTTCAATTACAGATGTTAATTTGAGTTGATTTAGTCGTAATTCTCTTGAATTAGTGTTCGGTTTTTGTTTGATGTTGCAGGCTCATTGACAGGCAGTCTACTTTTCTTTATTTTTGTTTTGCAACAGTATATTACCGCTGAAGTTGTTACTACAATACTTTTTCTTCTATTGTTTTGGTGAAAGTCATTTTTCCTTTCGTATTTAATGATTGTGGGTCATATCTGTCAATGTTTAGGGTTTACAGGCTGAATGATTTTTTTTCTTTGCTTTCATTCAAATAAATAATAGTATGTACAATTTCTTTTAGGTAACCTAATAAATATTCCTAATCTAAATAGAGAGAGAATATGTACAATTAAAAAAAATAAATCAGAAGAGAGAAATTTGAAAATAATTAAAATAAGGATAAATAAGGAAGCTCCTAATTATAGGAAACTCCTAATTCAGCTGTCTGATTTTTGTGATTCTTGATTGATATTCCCTCTCAAATTGATGCTGACTAATCAAGAAACATCAATTTGCAAACAAGAAACTGATGACACTGTCGAGAAAGAGCCTTAATAAATATATCAGCTGTTTGAATATCTGCTCACTTTTGGCCCATTCGCTATTACCTTCCCCGACACCTGATACTTTCCCTTACAGACCAATTGCAGAAAAGGTAGAGAGAATCATCTTTTGAAATATCTGGTGTGAGAACAAATTGATTATTGCCGACAACTATGAATGTCGAACCAAAATTATAAGAGTCAGATATCGTAGTATGACGAGCTTCTATTTGCAGTTTGCGGTTTTGAGGCCGTGTAGGACACTCCTTAATAATGTATCCGTTTTTCTTGCAATAGTTACAGAACTTCTTACTACATTGGCGGGTAATATGACCAATTTCTTTACAGCTGTAACACTGTTTTGTTTCCTTCCTTCGTGTCGGAGCAGCATATGCAACATTAACTATTTATGATAATCTACCAGCTGTACCAATAGCAGCTTGTGTCGTCAATATTTGTTCTTCATGCAGTAATTCACTGAAACATACATCCAAACAAGGAACCATATCTCTATTTAGCAACCTAGTTCGAGCAGTTTCAAATTCAAGCCTGAGCTTCTTCAAAAACTGGTCGCGGTGACTCACTTCATGAATAGCTTGAAGACAAGCTAAGCTCTCTTTTGACGCCTTAGCATACATAATGCCAGAATATTCGCTCCAAAATTTAAAAAGTCAGAATAATATTGTTCAATTGAGATATTATCTTGACTATAACTACTCATATCAAGTTTCAAATGAAAGCGTCTTGCAGTATTATTTTGATTGTAGACGCTCTTCAAGTATTCCCACATTTCTTTAACCGTCCCAAAAGATCGTAAATTGTTCACCATATGAGTCTCAATAGATCCCAAAATCCAAGAAAAAATCTGAGCATCCTTTGACTCTCATTGACCAAGATCTTTCAGCTATGTCGGTACTGGAGAAGATTCATCAATATGCCCCCGAAGCTCCTTCCCTTTCAAAAACATCTTGAACTGAAATTCTCATGCTGCATAATTCTTTTCCGTAAATCTGATAGCTAAGATTTCAGAAGACATTCTAAATAGAATTATCACTCACAAGTTAATTACCAAGAAAGTCATTGATTGAAATCAACCTCAAGCCAAAGAAAGCCAAGAGATCCAAAAAATCCAAAGGAACCCAAAGAAAATCAAAGAGAACCAAAAAATCGTGTACTGCCTTGAGTTCGATCCGAGACCTAAGGAGATGAATCCAAAGCCGAAGCCTACAATCTTTGAGTGCAACGAAGAAGCTGAAGTTGAAGCTGAAGCCGAAGATCCTTAAGTGGAATCAATTGAAGACTCGCAAGAAGTAGTCGGAGGAAGACTCGCAAGAAGCAGTCGGAGGCGGAATAAGCAGTCTAAGATGTTGCAGAACATAGTCGACGAAGCGGGCGATGAAGCAGTCGAAGATGCCGCAAAAGCAGCGAAGGCTAGCGAAGATGATGATGGCGTTTGGATGAAACTGAAGTGGTCAAAGCGAACTAAGCAGATGAAGTTGAGGAGGACTAAGCGAAGCAGAAGTATTCGAAGATGCCACGTAAGCAGTGAAGGCTAGCAAAGACGACAATGGCGTTCAGATGAAGCCGAAGTGGACGAAGCGAACTAAGCGAACGAAGCCGAAGAGGACAAAACTCTTGGTGATTTGCAGTCGAAGACGTCAAAGACGTAGGAAGCAGCCGACGGAGTTAGAATGAGCTCTAAGATGAAGACGAACGATTCCCAAAGGCTAGGGAAGATGACGAAAGATTCATACCGAAAAGATTCGATGTGGCTCTGATACCATGTCAATATTTTGAACAAATATATTGAATGCCTTTTTCCTTTGCTTTCATTCCAATAAATAGTATTTTGTACAACTTCTTTTAGTTAACCTAATAAACATTTCTAATCTAAATAAGGAGAGAATATATATAATTAAAAGAAATAGATCAGAAGAGAGAAAGTTTGAAATAATTTAAATAAGGATAAATAAAGAAGCTCCTAATTATAAGAAACTCCTACTTCAGCTGCCTGATTTCTGTGATTCTTGATTGATAATTTCTTCTTCAATTACCGAATAGAAATGTGACTAGTGGCTGCTTAACTATTTTTATATGGGTTAAAACAAAATATATAAATATATATATATATATATATTTCATCTGGTATGATGCTTTATTCATAGATGTTGCACATGTCATTTTAGGTAGACTATGGTTGTATGAATTAAGGGACATTTACATGCATACCCCCAAATTCTTATATATTTACATATCTTACACTTAAACATAATTTTTACATTTATACCACCCAAATCTTTCAAACCAAATAAAAAATACTATTATTTTAATTTTTTTAAAAAGTAAAATACACCTTTTTGATGCATAAGTATGGTGACATTTTAGGTGTTACATATATAAATACATAAGAATTGAGCGGTATGTATATATATCTTCCATGAATTAAATGCACATATTTTAGTATGTCTANTTTTTTTAAAAAGTAAAATACACCTTTTTCATGCATAAGTATGGTGACATTTTAGGTGTTACATATGTAAATACATAAGAATTGAGCGGTATGTATATATATCTTCCATGAATTAAATGCACATATTTTAGGATGTCTAATACTTGTATGTTTAAGAGAAATGGGAGGACAATAGTTGTAAATCTTACTAATCATAAGGATACTTCTACGCAAGATGCAAAAGAAATTAGTGTTTGTAGAAAATAAAACAAAAAAAAAACTCTTCAAGATAATTATTAGCTTCTTTGTACAAGAAGGGAGGTATATATACAATTCCAAAAGGCATTACAAAATTTGAATAAATTACAAAAAAAGAAAAAAAATAATTAGGTGACGACGATCTTATAAGAAAGCACACTAATTACAATCCAAGGGTCGTATAGAAATAGATTCAACGGCGTGCTTTAAGTTCTTTGCTATCTGAGGGTGATAAGAAAACGTATCAAACGATACAAAACATCAATCCATGTGTCTTCAATTCTCTGATTTGATTAGAGCAGAATTTCAACACTCTCCCTCAAACCGGATGATAAATATTTACCGTTTCCACGTTTGCTTACGAATTTTTTAAACTTTAGGTTGCAGAGTCCTTTAATGGATATGTTGCCTAGATGATCTTTTGTGGACATATATGGAGTACAAATCAAAAAATTTGTTAATTTCTCTTTCATAAAGTGCCTATCAACTCAACATGCTTAGTACGATCATATTTCAGAGGATTTTGTGCAATATCGATGTCTGAGTTGACAATATATTTTTATAGGTTCTTTTCACTTGATTTTTATAGTCTCTAATATAATGTTAACCCATAGAAGCTCACTGATCCCTTGCACAACCCTTGCACAAAAACTCTAAACTCGGCTTCAACACTTAAACTTGAAGCCAGAGGTTGTTTCATGCTTCTCCAAGTTATGAGATATTCTCCTAAAAAAACATAGTACCTTGAAGTAAACTTTCTATGTATTGATGATCCGGTATAGTCTACGTCTATATCCTTCGTAGAGTATCATGTCTTTTATTTGAAATTATTTTTCTTGTGCTTAATTTTTAATATCTGAGGATTCTACAAATGATTTGAATGTGTCACTCTTAATATTTTATGCATGAATTGACTGACTAGACTTAATGTAATTGTGATGTCAGAATAAGTGTGAGATAAGTAGATTAACTTTTCTCCTAAACTTTGATGTTGTCATGTATCAACATCAGCTCTTTCATCAAGGTCCAGTTTTTTTTTCTAACTTATTGGTATTTCACATGCTTGTAACCAAGAGGGTAGATTTTGCTCTATAAAACATTGCAATCAGAACCAAGCTACATGCCTATGGTGAAAGAAGATAGGAGGTGAGGACGAAACCGAAGGAGAAGAAGAAGGCTCGTTCTTTTCTCTTACCGTATAACGACGTCATTGGGTGCGTTCATTGTAAAAGAGAAGGAAGAAGATGAATGAAAGAAGAAGGGAAATCGTCAAACCCTAACCGAAGGAAGGAGGCAACGGCGTTGAAGATTTTCGCTGTTGGGTTGAGACGAGACGTCGAGCCGAGTGCAGATGAAGATGAAATGTGAGGAAGGAGGGAACTGAAACTGAAGAAGGAGAAGAGCGGTAGCGTTGATGTCGAGCAGCAGAGGACACGACATCGGTGACGAGCAGCAGGAGTCGAAGAGGAGGAAGATTGGAAAGAAGCTCTCCCGTCCGCGCGTTTCAGATCTTCCGCAGCAGGGAAGCTCTCTCGCGTGCGGGAGGAAGCCGTGCGTCTTCGCATGATTAGGGTTGGACCGAACGTTATAAGGTAAGTTTATCAAGTTTAATTAAAATATTGAATAAGCTATATATGTATATAATATTGTAAAGTAAAATAATGAAAATTTAATAACTAAAAGTTAATAGTTTATTTAAAATAATAAATAAATTTTATACCATGTTAGGTTTGCAATTTTTAGAAGAGTCGGCATCAGGGCAAATAAAAAAATAAATTAATTAGTATCGGAGTGATATTCTTACTTAGGGTCCGTTTGGGGCAGCTTATGCGTTTTAGAATAAGCTGCTTATCCTGAAACGCGACCCGCTGGCCGGCCGCAGGTGTCGACCCGTGACCTGCGTTTAGTGTAAAAACCCAAACGCAGTTTCGGATAAACTAGCGAAATGCGCGAACGAAACGGTACGGCGGCGTTTTGAAAACGCCGCCTGCACTTATAAGCTGCCCCAAACAAATCATTAATCTATAGTAATAATTTATTTCTTATCAACTATTCTGTAGTTAGTCACACTTCCACATACTATATTATGATTGATATATTTTTTTTCTCTATTGTTCATATTATTATGAATATGTAGCTATTTACTCCAATGTATTTTATGCATTATTTATATAGTATGGTGAATTAAATACAATGAATACATAAATGATATGTTTTTGTAAATTGCTTGTATGTGCATGACTGACTATTATGGAGTCACCTCTTAATGATACTAGTAGAGAAACATTAAGGTACTCGTGCACATATATGGAAAAGGATATTGATATTAATGTGTCTTAGCTGACACAATTTGTAGATGGTACTTCTCTTACGGTTATACAGATATAAAATAATATTGATATGTTATTGATATATTAAGGTTCTTTGAATAACATCAAAATTTTATTTATTTATTTATTAAAAGCTTGACTGACATACATATTGTTTTCTTTTTACTTATATTACTGTGGAAGTACCATTTAAAAATTGTGTCAGCTAAGACACACCAATATCAATATAGAATAATATTGATATGCTATTGATATAGTATGGTTCTTTGAATAATATCAAATGTTTTTTTATTATTTATTAAAAGCTTGACTGACATGCATATTATTTCCTTTTCTCNGCACTTAGTAATGCTATTCACTTCTATTGCAAAGTGTGTTTAACGGCTAATGACCGTATAGCCAAATAGAATTAGAGAGCTAAGGGATTGCTTTTACATGACAATTTTACACCTATTTAAAACTCCCAACAAGTTAGTTACTTAACTATCATTATGATCATTTACCTAATCCTAACTTCTTTGTATCTTTGTCTTGATAGAAGTTTGAAAGTTCTAACATTTCAGAAGCACAAAATGTGAGCGTTATGATGTTTTACTCTAGAGTTCTTTTAAAAAAAAAAAAGAAAATTTTAGTTTATTTTGTTGTAAAACATATCAATGTTAACAATCCCTACATAAAATGTGTTATATTTTTCTAAATTTTTTGTTATTCAGTTCAATTACAGATGTTAATTTGAGTTGATTTAGTCGTAATTCTCTTGAATTAGTGTTCGGTTTTTGTTTGATGTTGCAGGCTCATTGACAGGCAGTCTACTTTTCTTTGTTTTTGTTTTGCAACAGTATATTACCGCTGAAGTTGTTACTGCAATACTTTTTCTTCTATTGTTTTGGTGAAAGTCATTTTTCGTTTCGTATTTAATGATTATGGGTCCTATTTCTGTCAATGTTTTGAGCAAACAGGCTTGAATGATTTTTTTTCTTTGCTTTCATTCAAATAAATAATAATATGTACAATTTATTTTAGGTAACCTAATAATATTCCTAATCTAAATAGAGAGAGAATATGTACAATTAAAAAAAATAAATCAGAAGAGAGAAATTTGAAAATAATTAAAATAAGGATAAATAAGGAAGCTCCTAATTATAGGAAACTCCTAATTCAGCTGTTTGATTTCTGTGATTCTTGATTGATATTCCCCCTCAAATTGATGTTGACTGATCAAGAAACAACAATTTGCAAACAAGAAACCGATGACACTGTCAAGAAAGAGTCTTAGTAAATATATCAGCTGTTTGAATATCTGCTCACTTTAGGCCCATTCGCTATTACCTTCCTCGACACCTGATACTTTCCCTTGCAGACCAATTGCAGAAAAGGTAGAGAGAATCATCTTTTGAATTATATCTGGTGTGAGAACAAATTGATTATTGCCGACAACTATGAATGTCGAACCAGGATTATAATAGTTAGATATCGTAGTATGATGAGCTTCTGTTTGCAGTTTGTAGTTTTGAGCCCGTGTAGGACACTCCTTAATAATGTATCTGTTTTCTTGCAATAGTTACAGAACTTCTTACTATATTGGCGGGTAATATGACCAATTTCTTTATAGCTGTAACACTTTTGTTTCCTTCCTTCGTGTCGGAGCAGCATATGCAACATTAACTATTTATGATGATCTACCAGCTGTACCAATAGCAGCTTGTGTCGTCAATATTTGTTTTTCATGCGGTAATTCACCGAAACATACATCCAAACAAGGAACCATGTCTCTATTTAGCAACCTAGTCCGAGCAGTTTCAAATACAAGCCTGGGCTTCTTAAAAAACTGGTCGCGGTGACTCACTTCATGAATAGCTTGAAGACAAGCTAAGCTCTCTTTTGACGCCTTAGCATAGATAATGCCAGAATATTCGCTCCAAAATTTAAAAAGTCAGAATAATGTATTCAATTGAGATATTACCTTGACTATAACTACTCATATCAAGTTCCAAATGAAAGCGTCTTGCAGTATTATCTTGATTGTAGACGCTCTTCAAGTATTCCCACATTTCTTTAACCGTCCCAAAAGATCGTAAATTGTTCACTATATGAGTCTCAATAGATCCCAAAATCCAAGAAATAATCTGAGCATCCTTTGACTCCCATTGACCAAGATTTTTAAGCTATGTAGGTACTAGAGAAGATTCATCAATATGCCCCCAAAGCTCCTTCTCTTTCAAAAACATCTTGAACTGAAATTCTCATGCTACATAATTCTTTTCCATAAATCTGATAGCTAAGATTTCAGAAGACATTTAAAATAGAATTATCGCTCACAAGTTAATTACCAAGAAAGTCATTGATTGAAATCAACCTCAAACCAAAGAAAGCCAAGAGATCCAAAAAATCAAAAGGAACCCAAAGAAAATCAAAGAGAACCAAAAAATCGTGTACTGCCTTGAGTTCGATCCGAGATCTAAGGAGAGGAATCCAAAGCCGAAGCCTACAATCTTTGAGTGCAACGAAGAAGCTGAAGTTGAAGCCGAAGTCGAAGATCCATGAGTGGAATCAATTGAAGACTCGCAAGAAGCAGTCGAAGGAAGACTCGCAAGAAGCAGTCGGAGGCGGAAGAAGCAGTCTAAGATGTTGCAGAACACAGTCGACGAAGCGGGCGATGAAGCAGTCTAAGATGCCGCAAAAGCAGCGAAGGCTAGCGAAGATGATGATGGCGTTTGGATGAAACTGAAGTGGTCAAAGCGAACTAAGCAGATGAAGTTGAAGCGGACTAAGCGAAACAGAAGTAGTCGAAGATGCCACGTAAGCAGTGAAGGCTAGCAAAGACGACAATGGCATTTAGATGAAGCCGAAGTGGACGAAGTGAACTAAGGGGACCAAGCTGAAGAGGACAAAACTCTTGGTGATTTGCAGTCAAAGACGTAGGAAGCAGCCGACAGAGTTAGAATGAGCTCTAAGATGAAGACGAACGATTCCCAAAGGCTAGGGAAGACGACGAAAGATTCATACCGAAAAGATTCGATGTGGCTCTAATACCATGTCAATATTTTGAACAAATATGTTGAATGCCTTTTTCCTTTGCTTTCATTCCAATAAATAATAGTCTGTACAACTTCTTTTAGTTAACCTAATAAACATTTCTAATCTAAATAAGGAGAGAATATATATAATTAAAAGAAATAAATCAGAAGAGAGAAAGTTTGAAATAATTTAAATAAGGATAAATAAAGAAGCTCCTAATTATAGGAAACTCCTACTTCAACTGCCTGATTTCTGTGATTCTTGATTGATAATTTCTTCTTCAATTACCGAATAGAAATGTGACTAGTGGCTGNTACATAAAATGTGTTATATTTTTCTAAAATTTTTGTTATTCAGTTCAATTCCAGATGTTAATTTGAGTTTATTTAGTCGTTATTCTCTTGAATTAGTGTTCGGTTTTTGCTTGATGTTGCAGGCTCATTGGCAGGCAGTCTGCTTTTCTTTGTTTTTGTTTTGCAACAGTATATTACCGCTGAAGTTGTTACTGCAGTAGGTTTTCTTCTATTGTTTTGGTGGAAGTCATTTTTCCTTCCGTATTTAATAATTGTGGGTCCTATTTCTGTCAATGTTTTGAACAAATAGGTTGAATGACTTTTTTCTTTGCTTTCATTCAAATAAATAATAGTATGTACAATCTCTTTTAGGTAACCTAATAAATATTCCTAATCTAAATAGAGAGAGAATATGTACAATTAAAAAAAATAAATCAGAAGAGAGAAATTTGAAAAAAAGTAAAATAAGGATAAATAAGAAAGCTCCTAATTATAGGAAACTCCTAATTCGGCTGTTTGATTTCTGTGATTCTCGATTGATTTTCTTCCTCAAATTGATGCTAACTAATCAAGAAGCATCAATTTACAAACAAAAAACTGATGACACAGTCGAGAGAGAGTATTAGTAAATATATCTGCTGTTTGAAGATCTGCTCACTTTAGGCCCATTCGCTATTACTTTCCCCGACACCTGATACTTTCCCTTGCAAACCAATTGCAGAAAAGGTAGAGAGAATCATCTTTTGAATCATATATTGTGTGAGAACAAATTGATTATTATCGACAACTATGGATGTCGAACCAGGATTATAAGAGTCGGATATCGTAGTATGACGAGCTTCTGTTTGCAGTTTGCGGTTTTGAGGCCGTGTAGGACACTCCTTAATAATGTACATGTTTTTCTTGCAATAGTTACAGAACTTCTTACTACATTGGCGGGTAATATGACCAATTTCTTTACAGCTGTAACACTGTTTTGTTTCCTTCCTTCGTGTCTAAGCAGCATATGCAACATTAACTATTTATGATGATCTACCAGCTATACCGAAAGCAGCTTGTGTCGTCAATATTTGTTCTTCGTGCAGCAATTCACCGAAACATACATCCAAACAAGGAAGCATAACTCTATTCAGCAACCTACTCTGAGCAGTTTCAAATTCAAGCTTGAGCTTCTTTCAAAATTGATCGCGGCGACTCACTTCATGAATAGCTTGAAGACAAGCTAAGCTCTCTTTTGACGCCTTAGCATAAATAATGCCAGAATATTCGCTCCAAAATTTAAAAAGTCAGAATAATATTGTTCAATTGAGAGATTACCTTGATTATAACTACTCATATCAAGTTCCAAATGAAAGCGTCTTGCAGTATTATCTTGATTGTAGACGCTCTTCAAGTATTCCCACATTTCTTGAACCGTCCCAAAAGATCGTAAATTGTTCATCATATGAGTCTCAATAGATCCCAAAATCCAAGAAATAATCTGAACATCATTTGCCTCCCATTGACCAAGATCTTTCAGCTTTGTAGGTGCTGGAGAAGATCCATCAATATGCCCCCAAAGCTCCTTCCCTTTCAAAAACAGCTTGAACTGAAATTTTCATGTTTCATAATTCTTTTCCGTAAATCTGATAGCTAAAATTTCAAAAAACACTCTAAACAAAATTATCGCTCACAAGTTAATTATCAAGAAAGTCATTTATTGAAATCAACCTCTAGCCAAAGAAAGCCAAGAGATCCAAAAAATCCAAAGGAACCCAAAGAAAATCAAAGAGAACCAAAAAATCGTATACTGCCTTGAGTTCGATCTGAGACCTAAGGAGAGGAATCCAAAGCCGAAGCCTACAATCCATGAGTGCAACGAAGAAGCTGAAGTTGAAGCTGAAGCCGAAGATCCTTGAGTGGAATCAATTGAAGACTCGCAAGAAGTAGTCGGAGGAAGACTCGCTGGAAGCAGTCGGAGGCGGAAGAAGCAGTCTAAGATGTTGCAGAACATAGTCGACGAAGCGGCCATAAAGCAGCGAAGAAGCAGTCGAAGATGCCGCAAAAGCAACGAAGGCTAGCGAAGATGATGATGACGTTTGGATGAAACCGAAGTGGTCAAAGCGAACTAAGCAGACGAAGCTGAAGTGGACCAAGCGAAGCAGAAGAAGCAGTCGAAGATGCCACATAAGTAGTGAAGGCTAGCGAAGACGACAATGGCGTTCAAATGAAACTGAAGTGGACGAAGCGAACTAAGCGGACGAAGCCGACGAAGCCGAAGAGGACAAAACTCTTGGCGATTTGCAGTCGGCCGACGAAGTTGGAATGAGCTCGAAGATGAAGGCAAACGATTCCCAAAGGCTAGGGAAGACGACAAAAGATTCAGACCGAAAACATTCGATGTGGCTCTGATACCATGTCAATGTTTTGAGCAAATATGTTGAATGCCTTTTTTCTTTGCTTTCATTTCAATAAATAATAGTCTGTACAACTTCTTTTAGTTAACCTAATAAATATTTCTAATCTAAATAAGGAGAGAATATATATAATTAAAAGAAATAAATCAAAAGAGAGAAAATTGGAAATAATTTAAATAAGAATAAATAAAAAAGCTCATAATTATAGGAAACTCCTACTTGAGCTGTCTGATTTTTGTGATTCTTGATTATAATTTCTTCTTCAATTATCGAATAGAAATGTGACTAGTGGCTGTTGAACTATTTTTCTATTGGTTAAAGCAAAGAAAAAAAAAAAAAATTTCATCTGGTATGATGCTTTATTCATAGATGTTGCACATGCCATTTTAGGTAGACTATGGTTTAATGAATTAAGGGGCATTTACATGCATTCCCCCAAATTCTTATATATTTACATATCTTACACTTAAACATAATTTTTACATTTATACCACCCAAATCTTTCAAACCAAATAAAAACTACTATTATTTTAAATTTTTTAAAAAGTGAAATACACCTTTTTATGCATAAGTATGGTGATATTTTAGGTGTTACATATGTAAATACATAAGAACTGAGTGGTATGTATATATATCTTCCATGAATTAAATGCACATATTTTAGGATGTCTAATACTTGTATGTTTAAGAGAAATGGGAGGACAATAGTTGTAAATCTTACTAATCATAAGGATACTTCTACAGAAGATGCAAAAGAAATTAGTGTTTGTAGAAAATAAAACAAAAAAAAAACTCTTCAAGATAATTATTAGCTTCTTTGTACAAGAAGGGAGGTATATATACAATTCCNTATATATACAACTCCCAAAGGCATTACAAAATTTGAATAAATTACAAAAATAATAATAATAATAATAATTAGGTGACGACGATCTTGTAAGAAAGCACACTAATTACAATCCAAGGGTCGTATAGAAATAGATTCAACGGTGCAGAGCCTCGATTTTTGTGCTTTAAGTTCTTTGCTATTTGAGGGTGATAAGAAAACATATCAAACGATACAAAACATCAATCCATATGTCTTCAATTCTCTGATTTGATTAGAGCATAATTTCAACACTCTTCCTCAAACTGGATGATAAATATTTACCATTTCCACGTTTGCTTACGAACTTTTTAAACGTTGGGTTGCAGTGTCCTTTAATGATATGTTGCCTAGATGATCTTTTGTGGACATATATGGAGTGCAAATCAAAATATTTGTTAATTTCTCTTTTATAAAGTGTCTATCAACTCAACATGCTTAGTACAATCATATTTCAGAGGATTTTGTGCAATATTAATGTCTGATTTAACAATATATTTTTATAGGCTCTTTTCACTTGATTTTTATAGTCTCTAATATAATGTTAACCCATACAAGCTCACTGATCCCTTGCACAACCCTTGCACAAAAACTCTAAACTCAGCTTCAACACTTGAACTTGAAGCCGGAGGTTATTTCATGCTTCTCCAAGTTATGAGATATTCTCCTAAAAAAACATAGTACCTTGAAGTAAACTTTCTATGTATNCTCCAAAAGGCATTACAAAATTTGAATAAATTACAAAAAAAGAAAAAATTAATTAGGTGACGACGATCTTATAAGAAAGCACACTAATTACAATCCAAGGGTCGTATAGAAATAGATTCAACGACGTGCTTTAAGTTCTTTGCTATCTGAGGATGATAAGAAAACATATCAAACGATACAAAACATCAATCCATGTGTCTTCAATTCTCTGATTTGATTAGAGCAGAATTTCAACACTCTTCCTCAAACTGGATGATAAATATTTACCGTTTCCACGTTTGCTTACGAACTTTTTAAGCATTGGGTTGCAGAGTCCTTTAATGGATATGTTGCCTAGATGATCTTTTGTGGACATATATGGAGTACAAATCAAAAAATTTGTTAATTTCTCTTTTATAAAGTGCCTATCAACTCAACATGCTTAGTACGATCACATTTCAGAGGATTTTGTGCAATATCGATGTCTGAGTTAACAATATATTTTTATAGGCTCTTTTCACTTGATTTTTATAGTCTCTAATATAATGTTAACCCATAGAAGCTCAATGATCCCTTGCACAACCCTTGCACAAAAACTTTAAACTCGGCTTGAACACTTGAACTTGAAGCCAGAGGTTGTTTCATGCTTCTCCAAGTTATGAGATATTCTCCTAAAAAAACATAGTACCTTGAAGTAAACTTTCTATGTATTGATGATCCGGTATAGTCTACGTCTATATATCCTTTGTAGAGTATCATGTCTTTTATTTGAAATTATTTTTCTTGTGCTTAATTTGAAATATCCGAGATTCTACAAATGATTTGAATGTGTGACTCTTTAGATTTTCTGCATGAATCAACTAACTAGACTTAATGCAATTGTGACGTCAGAATGAGTGTGAGATTAGGGCTGTAAACGAGCCGAGCTTGAGCGAGCTCAGGCTTGGCTCGTGTTCGGCTNTAAATATCCGAGGATTCTACAAATGATTTGAATGTGTCACTCTTAATATTTTATGCATGAATTGACTAACTAGACTTAATGTAATTGTGATGTCAGAATGTAATTGTGATGTGAGAACGAGTGTGAGATAAGTAGATTAACTTTTCTCCTAAACTTTGATGTTGTCATGTATCAACATCAGCTCCTTCATCAAGGTCCAGTTTTTTTTTCTAACTTATTGGTATTTCACATGCTTGTAACCAAGAGGGTAGATTTTGCTCTATAAAACATTGCAATCAGAACCAAGCTACATGCCTATGGTGAAAGAAGATAGGAGGTGAGGACGAAACCGAAGGAGAAGAAGAAGGCTCGTTCTTTTCTCTTACCGTATAACGACGTCATTGGGTGCGTTCATTGTAAAAGAGAAGGAAGAAGATGAATGAAAGAAGAAGGGAAATCGTCAAACCCTAACCGAAGGAAGGAGGCAACGGCGTTGAAGATTTTCGCTGTTGGGTTGAGACGAGACGTCGAGCCGAGTGCAGATGAAGATGAAATGTGAGGAAGGAGNCCATTGTAAAAGAGAAGGAAGAAGATGAATGAAGGAAGAAGGGAAATCGTCAAACCCTAACCGAAGGAAGGAGGCAACGGCGTCGAAGATTTTCGCTGTTGGGTTGAGACGAGACGTCGAGCCGAGTGCAGATGAAGATGAAATGTGAGGAAGGAGGGAACTGAAACTGAAGAAGGAGAAGAGCGGTAGCGTTGATGTCAAGCAGCAGAGGACACGACATCGGTGACGAGCAGCAGGAGTCGAAGAGGAGGAAGATTGGAAAGAAGCTCTCCCGTCCGCGCGTTTCAGATCTTCCGCAGCAGGGAAGCTCTCTCGCGTGCGGGAGGAAGCCGTGCGTCTACGCATGATTAGGGTTGGACCGAACGTTATAAGGTAAGTTCATCAAGTTTAATTAAAATATTGAATAAGCTATATATGTATATAATATTGTAAAGTAAAATAATGAAAATTTAATAACTAAAAGTTAATAGTTTATTTAAAATAATAAATAAATTTTATACCATGTTAGGTTTGCAATTTTTAGAAGAGTCGGTATGAGCGCAAATAAAAAAAATAAATTAATTGATATCGAAGTGAATTTTCTTACTTAGGGTCCCTTTGGGGCAGCTTATGCGTTTTAGGATAAGCTGTTTATCTTGAAACGCGATCCGCTGGCCGGCCGCAGGTGTCGACCCGTGACTTGCGTTTAGTGTAAAAACCCAAACGCAGTTTTGGATAAGCTAGCGAAATGCGCGAACCAAACGGTACGGCGGCGTTTTGAAAACGCCGCCCGCACTTATAAGCTGCCCCAAACAGACCATTAATCTATAGTAATAATTTATTTCTTATCAACTATTCTGTAGTTAGTCACACTTGCACATACTATATTATGATTGATATATTTTTTTTCTATATTGTTCATATTATTATGAATATTGTAGCTATTTACTCCAATGTATTTTATGCATTATTTATATAGTATGGTGAATTAAATACAATGAATACATAAATGATATGTTTTTGTAAATTGTTTGTATGTGCATGACTGACTATTATGGAGTCACCTCTTAATGATACTAGTGGAGAAACATTAAGGTACTCGTGCACATATATGTAAAAGGATATTGATATTAATGTGTCTTAGCTGACACAATTTGTAGATGGTACTTCTCTTACGGTTATACAGATATAAAATAATATTGATATGTTATTGATATATTAAGGTTCTTTGAATAACATCAAAATTTTATTTATTTATTTATTAAAAGCTTGACTGACATACATATTATTTTCTTTTTTCTTATATTACTGTGGAAGTACCATTTAAAAATTATGTCAGCTAAGACACACCAATATCAATATAGAATAATATTGATATGTTATTGATATAGTATGGTTATTTGAATAATATCAAATGTTTTTTTATTATTTATTAAAAGCTTGACTGACATGCATATTATTTCCTTTTCTCTTATATTATTGTGATTTATAAATATGAATGTTAACTTGCTTGTTTATCTTATTGTTATTTTAAACTAATTTTTCGCGTTAATTAAGTAATTAATGATAAGCGTTAAATCAGTTACGAGATAATTTTAAATATATTTCTTTAATTTAATTTGATTAGTGACTTTTTTATTTGTAAAGTTATAAATGAATATAGAAAATTTAGTTCTCACTTCCGACCATCTATTCTGTTTTGGTTAATTTCATGCTATGAGCCTGGTCACTTCACTATTATACATATACTTTGATACTAGAGACATTATTTTTTGCTCAAGAAATGTCCAATCTTATGATTTTTAATCTTTAAATTATGTTCACAAAATAAATCAACATTAGCATGCTAAATAGAGTGAATTTCTATGGTAATACAGGTCAAGTGGGCTGCATACTATTATCTTATCACTTAATTATGTAAACTCGTTAATCCTAAACTGAGAAAACGCTCAACATGATCTATAGATTTTCTTAGTTGAAACCCTTTGGTTATTTCAAATGGACTCATACCTGTGACCTATGAATAGATGAGTTATATGCTAACTAAACTGTGCATAACATCCAACACATGCATTGTCTTTAGCTAGTGTCAATTTCCTCAAGTTTATATTCAGTTTATGATTGATAAGAAGTTAAGAATTTTAGTTGTGCTCCATGTTTTTTTCATAAAATTTTCTAAGAGTAATTTAGAATTTTACTTCCCTATTAGATAATATGTTATCTAAGTAATACAATTTAGTTAATTCATGAAGATACATCATGGATTTAAAAAAAAAGTGTTGAGTAACGTGGAGATCCTATCTACCTTAATTTAATTAGCTTCCTAATTAAGAATCTCACATATTGTTCACCTATCATATCTCACTTATCGCACACTTTCCTCCCACCTACTGCTCTGCAAGTTTCTATAAATATCCTTTATGGCTTGTCATAAATAAGCCAGACCAAGCCAAGTCCTCTAAGAGAGAAAGAGAGGAATAGAAAGAGAGAGGAAGAGAGAGAAGAAAATAGAGATTTTCTTATAAACGTCGAGGCGCTCGACAGTGTAATTCCTCGAAAAAATAAAGTCATCTACAGCTCCATTGACGTAGGCAAATTTGCCGAACCATGTAAATCTGTGTGTTGCTCTGGTATTTTTTTGCGTGTAATTTTTTTTGTTTCATTTTTCGCTTTATTGCCATCTTTTTTCATAACAACTGCTATATGAGACGTAGTTTCAGATCTAACGTAAAACGATGGGTGGAGACAAAGTGATGGTATCGGGGATCAAGAAGTTCAATGACAAAAATTTTAGTTACTAGAGAATGCAGATAGATGACTACCTCTATGGGAAAAAACTTCTTCTTCCATTACTGGGAAAGAGACCAGAAAAGATGGACGAGGCAGAATGGAATCCGTTGGAACAACAGTTTCTAGGGGTTATACGTTTAACCCTGTCGAGATCGGTTGCCCACAACGTCATCAAGGAGAGGACTACTACAGATCTCATAACGGCTTTATCAGGTATGTATAAAAATCCGTCGGTGAACAACAAGGTGCACTTGATGAAAAAGTTATTCAACTTGAATTTGAACATGATGGAAGGTGTGTTTGTTGCTCAACACTTGAATGATTTCAATACTATCACAAATCAATTGTTGTCTATTGAAATTGATTTTAATGATGAGATACGTGCGCTGATATTGTTGGTTTCATTGTCAAATAGTTGAGAAACCATGAAAATGACAGTTAGCAGTTCTGCAGGTAAATGTAAGCTGAAAAATGATGATATTCGTGATTTGATTTTAACTAAGGAGGTGCGCATGAAGGATTATGGCGAGGCCTCGTGTTCAAGTTCGACGCTGAATATTGATTCCAATGGGAGATCACATGACAGGAACTCAAATAGAAAAAGCTTAAAATCAAAGTCTGGTCAGCAGACAACTTGCTAGAATTGTGGTAAGGCTGACCATATAAAAAAGAACTGCAGGAATCCTATGAAGAAGGATAATGATGGAGCTAATGTTGTAATTGAAGAAATACAGGATGCGCTATTGTTAGCAGTTCACAGTTCTTTTGATGACTGGATACTAGATTCATTGGCTTCCTTCCATACATCTTCCGACTGGGAGTTGATGTGAAACTATGTTGCAGGTGACTTTGGGAAGGTACATCTGACTGATGGAAAAGCTTTGAGCGTGATGAGAATGAGAGACGTTGATATTGCACTCCCTAACAAGAGCAAATGAACTTTGCAAAAGGTCAGACACTTTTCTGAGTTGAAGAAAACTTTATCTCTGTTGAGCAGCTCAATGAGGGTGGTCATTCAGTAGTGTTCTCAAATAGCACCTGGTAGGTTACTGTTGACCTCATTTTTAGTGAGGTCTAGTCTTCCTCTTAGGGTTTAGGATCTAGCCTTAGGGATCTCCCTTTGACTATCTTCGAACCTTAGAAGTGGTGCCCGCCTCATTGTAATTTGACCTATTTCCGTCCTCTTTTGTGGTTCCAAGTGTGTGGTATCGACTTCTAGCATTTAGAAGGGTGAAACCAACATGAGGAAACCCAAAAGGGATCCCTATAGGA